>NW_021025018.1:66519-109823 GCF_004153795.1 Camellia sinensis
GTAAAGCTGTTATTGCAATCACCATGCGAATGGATGTAATTCTTGTCACAGGTGAATACGTATCAAAGTAATCCAGGCCTTCTCGCTAT
The DNA here is from genome assembly GCF_004153795.1 of Camellia sinensis. Classification (NCBI taxonomy): domain Eukaryota; kingdom Viridiplantae; phylum Streptophyta; class Magnoliopsida; order Ericales; family Theaceae; genus Camellia; species Camellia sinensis. Next base: position 66,609 of record NW_021025018.1, read on the forward strand.
CTGTATCCTTTGATAACTAGCCGAGCTTTATATTTGTCAATTGACCGATCCGCTTTCATCTTTCTTCGAAAGATCCACTTACTCCCTAAGGTCTTACTGCCTGGGGGTAGATCAACCAACTCCCAAGTATGGTTCTGTAAGATGGAGTCAATCTCACTCTTAATTGCTTCTTTCCATAAAGGACTTTCAGGCGAAGTCACAACTTCATGGAACGTTCGAGGTTCTCCCTCTAACATATAAGTCAAGAAGTCCGGACCAAAAGACTTTGTAGTTCTAGCCCTTTTACTCCTTTTTGGCTCATCTACTTCATCAGCTTGATCATCTACTTGATCAGTTATTTGATCAGCTGTTTGATCATCCATGTGATCATCTATGTGATCGTCTTCGTTATCATCTATTTCTTTCATGGAACTCGGAACCCTGTCTTGGGGACGACACGGAAATACATCTTCAAAGAAAGATGCACTTCTAGATTCCATGATAGTATTCTTGTGTATATCTGAAATATCAGACTTGTGCACAAGAAATCTATATGCACTACTATTTTGTGCATAACCAATGAAAATACAGTCCACAGTTTTCGGACCTATCCTAACCCGCTTGGGTGTAGGTACCGCCACTTTTGCAAGACACCCCCACATTCGTAGGTATTTATATGAAGGCTTGTGACCTTTCCACAACTCATATGGAGTCTTGTCCACTTTCTTCCGTGGTATTCTATTAAGAATATAATTCACGGAGAGAATTGCTTCCCCTCATAAGTTTTGTGGCAACCCAGAACTTATCAACATTTCATTCATCATCTCTTTCAGCGTCCTGTTCTTCCGCTCAGCAACACCATTTGACTGAGGCGAATAAGGCGCTGTGGTTTGGTGAATAATCCCAAATTGAGCACAAGTCTCGGCAAACGGGGATTCATACTCACCACCACGATCACTTCTCAATGCCTTGATTTTCCGGCTTAATTGATTCTCAACTTCATTCTTAAAAAGAATAAATTTATCAATAGCCTCGTCTTTGCTTTTAAGCAAATGAATATCCTTAACAAACTGGCGAAGCCATTCAGCTTCTTCAGTTGCTTTATCTAAAGCAATAAACTCAGATTCCATCGTTGATCTCGAGATACACGTTTGCTTGGCAGATTTCCAAGACACGGCTGCCCCTCCGAGGGTAAACACATAACCACTAGTGGATTTGGAAAAGAGTCAAAATTTACATAACCCAATCTATCATGTCATAAATTAGGGGACTCAAGCATATAAGTAGAAGAAGAAGCTTTCTCATTAATTTTAGGGATAAGTGTCATTACATTCAATTTAAACATACCACCTGACATATATCCTTTCCCCACATAGACCCCGCCGTTGGTCAACACGATCTTGTCTGATTCAAACACCATGCGGAAGCCATGCTTGCTTAGGAGAGACCCCGAGACAAGGTTCTTACGAATGTCCGGCACAAAAAGGACATCCTTCAAAGTCAGTTCTTTTCCTGAAGTCATCTTCAGGATCACCTTGCCTTTACCCTCAACAGCTAAGGTTACAGAGTTTCCCATAAACAACTTCTCCCCGTTTGAAACCGGTTCGAAAGTTGTGAACATTCTCTTCTCTGTACAAATATGGCGAATGGCCCAATGTCCACCCACCACTCCCTCGGGTTTGACCCCACCATGTTTACTTCTGACACGACGGCTGACAGATGCATGTCGTCCACATTGTGTGACAATTCCTCCATTTCAGCCATATGTGCCCGGTTTTTGTGTTGGGGAGGGTTTTTCCTGTAGGGCTTCTTCTTCAGACAATCAACTGCCCGATGCCCGTCACTTCCACAGTTGAAGCATTTGCCATCGAACCTAAAAGTAAGCTCCTTTGGCTTGTAGGCTGGCCTTTTGGAGATTCCTCCTCTAGCCCCCAACTTTGAGCTTTTGCCTGTCGGTGGTTTTTCCCTCGCCCCCAAGGACTCGCCATGCTCAACCATGTTGGCTTTGACAGTGGAGGTACTCCCTCCTTTCTTCCTGTTGTCCTCTTCAATCCGGAGCCTGATAACGAACTCTTCGACTGTCATCTCCTTTCGTTTGTGCTTCAAGTAGTTCTTGAAGCCTTTCCAGCCGTTAGGCAGCTTCTCAATCAAAGCAGCTGCCTGGAATGACTCACTTAGGACGATCCCTTCTGCATGTATCTCGTGCAGAATCACTTGGAACTCTTGGACTTGACTCAGGACAGTTTTAGAGTCCACCATCTTGAAGTCCAAGAATCGGCCGACGATAAATTTCTTTACCCCAGCATCCTCGGTCTTGTACTTTTTGTCCAAGGCATCCCACAACTCCTTAACCGATTTCTTGGCATAGAACACGTTGAAAAGTGGATCCGCCAAGCCGTTCAGAATGTAATTTCGGCATAAGAAGTCTGCTTGTTTCCAAGCGTCCAGAGCCATGAGCTTTTGTTTATCTTGCTCATTCTCCTCTACGGCTGGTACATCTTCCCTCAGAAACCTCGCAAGGCTTAGAGTAGTCAAATAAAACAGCATCTTCTGCTGCCATCTCTTGAAATTCACTCCCGTGAACTTCTCCGGGCACTCGTGATGATTGAGCGGTCCTCCCGGAACAGCCGGAGTAACAACAGGAGGATTGACAACGGAGGTCACAGCAGGGGTTGGCAAGCTAGTCGCCCCGGGGTTCGGATCCCCACCAACATTAGCAGCATCAGAGACAGTTGCCATTTCTGAAAAATTACAGCAGAATTTTCACTATTCTGTATTTCCAGAAATCAAACTTAACACTAGAAAATCCCACAATTGAAAATTTAATTCAAAACTAGTCTCACCACGCAACCTAGAATCGAACATGATCAAGAAAGTTTCCAGGAAGACTGGAGGGGTCACACCGGTCCCACTTAAAACCCAGTTAACCTTAGACAAAACTTTCAAGAGCATGTTGACTCCTAGTCCATGGGAAACAACTTTAAGAATTAAATTTTCCAAGGAATGAACTAGGTTAAACACACCAAGTTCCAAACTGTACAAGCAATTACAACAAAATTGCTACAATAATTACAAGCAAATAAAACGTGCTTTACATATTGGTGAATAACCACAAATGAACACTCAAGCAAACAATTGCTTCAAATATTTAGTCCAAATTAATCCTTTTTTCCATTTCCATAGGTATTCCTGCAATAAAGAGTTAGCAGCAAAATACAACAAAACCTCCCTCAGCTTTTCTTTGCTTTTGGCAAAGTAGTGATTGAAGGGGAGGGTACTAGCAAACAAACTAATAAATAACTGTAAGTAAAAATTAAAACCAACCCTTAAGTTACACATCTAGAATTTAAACTAAAAAAAAACTGTAAAAAATTAATTACATAATAAACATGTAATTAACTATATAAGTTACAGACTTAAATTAAATATAATTAAACCATATTTAAATTGGTAAAGGTTACTGTACGGGGAGCAAATATTCAGGTAAGCCCGTATTCCTTTCTTCCAAGCTCCGTTTCTGTCCGATCACCTGCGAGCACAACAGCGATGAGCTACCCGGCGGTGTGTGGCTGGAAAACCCCTCCGACAATCAAGTTAGAACACACACAGGGGATAGATAGAGAGAAGGGAGAATGTTTAGTGTATGTCTTACCAAATTTTCATCTGTCTGCGTATGGGGGGCGCAGTCATGCTTATAAACCTTCTGCGGCCCAAATCTACTCCCAGTGATCTCTCAACACGTGGCACTACTATCCCATCTGTCAGCATAAACCTTGCTGAGCACCACCTAACCCAACTGCCTGCCCATGCTCCTGGGAGCTCGGCAGCCGGGCAGTATCATCTCGGCCATCGTCTGCCATGCTGCGCTTCATGCCCAAGTACTCCAACAGCTAAGCTCAGATGAGGACCGGACTCGGCGGCATCTCGGCAAAGCCGAGCTTGGGACTACTCACATTTGTCTGCGGTCGACCTACCTGCCGAGCAAACAGGTACCTCGGTCCAACCATGCCTTTCCTGGCGACGGACTTTTCACCTGACCGGCTTCGCAACCACGGATCCTTGCAGCTCGGTCAATCAACGTGCTGCCTTAACCGAGCAGCTTCTATCAAGGCCGGGCCACACAACTTGGCCCAATACCTGTTCGGCCCAAATCTATCTGTCCCAACACTGTCCGGCCCAAATCTGTCCGGCACAAATTCCATATCATTAATCTCCCTCTCAATTGCCCCTTAATTCCGTCCGCTGAAGCGTGACTGGGATTACTTTTCCTGACCGGGGTAATGCTTCCTCGGTTCTTAGTCTACAAGACGGTGACCGCACCTAGAAGGCGAGCAAGGTCCGCTCCACGACTTCCTTCTTGGCGAGCAAGATCAGCTCGGCCAAAGAACTCCAAAGAAGGCGAGCAAGGTCCACTCCGCGACTTCCTTCTTGGCGAGCAACATCAACTCGGCAAGGAACTCCAAGGAAGGCGAGCAAGGTCCGCTCCGCGACTTCCTTCTTGGCGAGCGACATCAGCTCGGCAAGGAACTCCAAGGAAGGCGAGCAAGGTCCGCTCCACGACTTCCTTCTTCGCGAGCAAGATCAGCTCGGCCAAAGAACTCCAAAGAAGGCGAGCAAGGTCCGCTCCGTGACTTCCTTCTTGGCGAGCAACATCAGCTCGGTCAAGGAACTTCAAGGAAGGCGAGCAAGGTCCGCTCCGCGACTTCCATCTTGGCGAACAACATCAGCTCGGAAAGAAACTCCAAGGAAGGCGAGCAAGGTCCGCTCCGCGACTTCCTTCTTGGCAAGCAAGATCAACTCAGCCAAAGAACTCCAAAGAAGGCGAGCAAGGTCCGCTCCGCGACTTCCTTCTTGGCGAGCAACATCAGCTCGGCCAAAGAACTCAAAAGAAGGCGAGCAAGGTCCGCTCCGCGACTTCCTTCTTGGCGAGCAACATCAGCTCGGTCAAGGAACTTCAACGAAAGTGAGCAAGGTCCGCTTCGCGACTTCCATCTTGGCGAGCAACATCAGCTCGGCAAGGAACTCCAAGGAAGGCGAGCAAGGTCCGCTCCGCGACTTCCTTCTTGGCAAGCAAGATCAGCTCGGCCAAAGAACTGCAAAGAAGGCGAGCAAGGTCCGCTCCGCGACTTCCTTCTTGGCAAGCAAGATCAGCTCGGCCAAAGAACTCCAAAGAAGGCGAGCAAGGTCTGCTCCGGGACTTCCTTCTTGGCGAGCAACATCAGCTCGGTCAAGGAACTTCCAAGGTCGGCGAGCAAGGTCCGCTCCGCGACTTGCTTCTTGGCGAGCAACATCAGCGCGGCAAGGAACTCCAAGGAAGGCGAGCAAGGTCCGCTCCGCGACTTCCTTCTTGGCGAGCAATATCAGCTCGGTCAAGGAACTTCCAAGGTCGGCGAGCAAGGTCCGCTCCGCGACTTGCTTCTTGGCGAGCAACATCAGCTCAGCAAGGAACTTCCAAGGTCGGCGAGCAAGGTCCGCTCCACTTCCATCTTGGCGAGCAACATCAGCTGGGCAAGGAACTCCAAGGAAGGCGAGCAAGGTCCGCTCCGCAACTTCCTTCTTGGCGAGCAAGATCAGCTCGGCCAAAGAACTCCAAAGAAGGCGAGCAAGGTCCGCTTCGCGACTTCCTTCTTGGCGAGCAACATCAGCTCGGTCAAGGAACTTCAAGGAAGGCGAGCAAGGTTCGCTCCGCGACTTCCATCTTGGCGAGCAACATCAGCTCGGCAAGGAACTCCAAGGAAGGCGAGCAAGGTCCGCTCCGCAACTTCCTTCTTGGCATGCAAGATCAGCTCGGCCAAAGAACTCCAAAGAAGGCGAGCAAGGTCCGCTCCGCGACTTCCTTCTTGACGAGCAAGATCAGCTCGGCCAAAGAACTCCAAAGAAGGAGAGCAAGGTCTGCTCCGGGACTTCCTTCTTGGCGAGCAACATCAGCTCGGTCGAGGAACTTCCAAGGTCGGCGAGCAAGGTCCGCTCCGCGACTTGCTTCTTGGCGAGCAACATCAGCTCGGCAAGGAACTTCCAAGGTCCGCTCCGCGACTTGCTTCTTGACGAGCAACATCAGCTCGGCCAAAGAACTCCAAAGAAGGCGAGCAAGGTCCGCTCCGCGACTTCCTTCTTGGCGAGCAAGATCAGCTCTGCCAAAGAACTCCAAAGAAGGCGAGCAAGGTCCGCTCCGCGACTTCCTTCTTGGCGAGCAACATCAGCTTGGTCAAGGAACTTCAAGGAAGGCGAGCAAGGTCCGCTCCGCGACTTCCATCTTGGCGAGCAACATCTGCTCGGCAAGGAACTCCAAGGAAGGGGAGCAAGGTCCGCTCCGTGACTTCCTTCTTGGCAAGCAAGATCAGCTCGGCCAAAGAACTCCAAGGAAGGCGAGCAAGGTCCGCTCCACGACTTCCTTCTTGGCGAGCAACATCAGCTCGGTCAAGGAACTTCCAAGGTCGGCGAGCAAGGTCCGCTCCGCGACTTGCTTCTTGGCGAGTAACATCAGCTCGGCAAGGAACTACAAGGAAGGCGAGCAAGGTCTGCTCCGCCACTTCCTTCTTGGCGAGCAACATTAGCTCGGCAAGGAACTCCGGTCTTTCCACCAAAATGATTGTCAATTGCCCCTTTTCCTCGGCCTTCTGACTGACGACTTCCAAAACCAAACTCCCTAGATCTCTTCCACGGTTGTTCGCACCGCCATCCTCTGAGCTTTCCACCGGGATAGAGCATCTCGGCTAGAGCCTTGAGTTGAGAAAATCATCAACTCGTTTGGTCGGAGTAAATCCTCTCGGCTGAATCTTCAGAGTTGAGCAAATCATCAACTCACTTGGCCGGAGTAAATCATCTCCGCTGAATCTTCGGAGTTGAGCAAATCATCAACTCATCTGGCCGGAGTACATCATCTCGGCTGAATCTTCAGAGTTGAGCAAATCATCAACTCATTTGGTCGGAGTACATCATCTCGGCTGAAACTTCGGAGTTGAGCAAATCATCAACTTATTTGGCCGGAGTACATCATCTCGGCTAAACTTCGGAGTTGAGCAAATCATCAACTCATTTGGCCGGAGTACATCATCTCGGCTGAATCTTCAGAGTTGAGCAAATCATCAACTCATTTGGCCGAAGTAAATCATCTCGGCTGAAACTTCGGAGTTGAGCAAATCATCAACTCATTTGGCCGGGGTGTTCCTCTTCCCTCCAAGTCCTCCAAGTGGTATGTCCCTTCGCCCGCCAAACCGGTTATATTTTAGGGTCCTTTCCAGTTTGCCCCTAGCTTGCCTTCGCCCGGCACCAGTGTGTTGCCCATGACCTTCCTTAAAACCCCATAAGATAGCCGTTGGAGCGTCGGCACCCTTTTAGTCTCCCGTCGGCGAGCTCGATCCCTCAAGACAACCCGTAAGTCACCTGAACGAACGGAGTAGGAATATCTCGACGTCGTCGCCGGACGCAAAGGATGGTAGGTACTATCTTGCACACTAGACTTCTCCACAAGCGCGTCTGAATCTCCCACCCTGTAACTTCTGGCGATAGAAAGGGAGGAAGTATGTCGCTGGCTCTGACTGCCTGAACGGCGTGGTTGGGTGTGCTCACTGTGGTCTCCCACTCCAGCACACCCTTCCCATTGACATGCCGTTTCAGAGCTTCCATCTCCGCCGCCATTCTCTGGATGACGGCGTCTTGGTCCCTTAGCTTGTGTTCCAGTCGCCTAGCGTGCGATTCTCTTCGCCGCCGGTGACCGTCTGGACTCCGAGAATGACCAAAGCTTCTTCCGCGCTTATCTCGCGCGTCTCTTGAATGTCGTCCTGGAGAAGTCTCCAGGTCCGCCATAGGAGGAATGGCTGGATGTCCTTCTCTCCGTCTGCCTGACTCTGGGGTAACTCCGTCGATGGCAGACAACGGAATCTCATCGTTGTTCGCCATGGATGGCGATCAGACGAGCCTGGAAGACAAGGTTTTGTCTTTCAAAGTTTCCCACAGACGGCGCCAATTGTACGGGGAGCAAATATTCAGGCAAGCCCGTATTCCTTTCTTCCAAGCTCCGTTTCTGTCCGATCACCTGCGAGCACAACAGCGGTGAGCCACCCGGCGGTGTGTGGCCGGAAAACCCCTCCGACGATCAAGTTAGAACACACACAGGGGATAGATAGAGGAAGGGAGAATGTTTAGTGTATGTCTCACCAAATGTTCATCTGTCTGCGTATGGGGGGCGCAGTCATGCTTATAAACCTTCTGCGGCCCAAATCTACTCCCAGTGATCTCTCAACACGTGGCACTGCTATCCCATCTGTCAGCATAAACCTTGCTGAGCACCACCTAACCCAACTGCCTGCCCATGCTCCTGGGAGCTCGGCAGCCGGGCAGTATCATCTCAGCCATCGTCTGCCATGCTGCGCTTCATGCCCAAGTACTCCAACAGCTAAGCTCAGATAAGGACCGGACTCGGCGGCATCTCGGCAAAGCCGAGCTTGGGACTACTCACACTTGTCTGAGGTCGACCTACCTGCCGAGCAAACAGGTACCTCGGTCCAACCATGCCTTTCCTGGCGACAGACTTTTCACCTGACCGGCTTCGCAACCACGGATCCTTGCAGCTCGGTCAATCAACGTGCTGCCTTAACCGAGCAGCTTCCATCAAGGCCGGGCCACACAACTTGGCCCAACACCTGTTCGGCCCAAATCTGTCTGGCCCAACACTGTCCAGCCCAAATCTGTCCGGCACAAATTCCATATCATTAATCTCCCTCTCAGTTACATATGAACTTATGGTACACTAAATATGTATTTAATTGAGGCAAGTTACAAACATTTTATAACTCCTAAATACTTAAATCACATTACTATGCAAGAATTGCAAATGACATGATTAACATGCAAATAATTCTAGAGAAATTAACATGAATTTAAATATAGGCAAGTTATAAAGTTTACAACTCCACACCTCAATTAAAGATTAATAGGTACAAGTTACATGAAAATTTACTACCTAATAAACATCCTAGAAATGTAAATTACACTAAAAATTAAACCCGAATGAACATGTAATTTATATTGTAAACTAAAAGCATGTGAACTAGAAGCATGTAAATCTAGAAATACAAGGCATGAACCGGTACACCATAAATTAATAAATTAATTAAAAAATACGGTGAATTAACGTTGCACGAATGGAACTCTTCTTCCCTATTGATAACAGTGGCCTATTCCATGCCATGGGAAGACCAAACAGTAGCATACACAAAATGGCAAAATCAAAAACTTAACCCTGTGTACATGCATCTAATAAACCAATTAACTCGCTAGTACTACCAGTGGCCAATTACATGCAAAATTATTACACACACCTATGAGTCTATTAATCTAATTCTATGATAAACGTCGAATCTATTTTAAGCTTTTTGAAAAAAACTACTCACATTACATAATTTCACATTGCATATCGCAAAATTATGAGATGAACAAAACAATCCTTCAATCCCGGGAAAAATAACATGCTGAATACAATACAGATAAAATATAAAATGGTTAAAGGAAGCAAACCGAAGCCTGTGTGATACCACAGTCTCCTTAAAATAGATTCGCCGCCTCACCGTTGGGTGCTGGAGGTACGCCGGCGTCTACTTCCCAGGATACGACGGTTTTTACCAGCTACAACAGAAACACCTTCTGATTAGCTTAGTGAACGGACAACGGCAGCACTCTCTCTCAGGAAGAAAATTATAGGAGAAGTAGACTGACAGTGTATGGATGTCAAGGAAAAATTCTATATCTCTTTTCAAGGAATAGGGCCTCCTTTTATACACCATGGGGGAGAAGGGAGGAGCCTCTAGCCATCAAGGCTGGCAACTAATGCTAGCAAAACTGCCCAATCAATTTTGTAAAACTGATGAGCCTTAAATGTGTGAGTTAAATACACATTTATGAGGCAATTTCTTATTCAACCATTTTTCTCCAACACCGAATACGTCAAGTGGTCAAAATTATGCGATTAAAGTTTAAGTTTTTATTTACTTTGTAATTAGGGCTAAGTCCCTTTTTGTATATATGTATGATGACGTAAAGATGATGTGTATATATATGTATATAAAGTTTAAAATTTCCTATCTCATATAAATCTGCACATCTCAATGGACGTTTTGTATTTGTTATTTATTTCTGCTAGCACCTAATATTATGCTAATCCGCCGCAAAAACCTTTGATAATGTCAAAATTACTGGCCAAATTACGATATTACACCTATAAAAATGGGTTCTGATCGTGACACACGCACCACATCTTATATGTTGGTCTTATATTCAAGGATCGGACATATACAGAGCATAACAACAAAAGTATCGGACATATACAGAGACAAGAGATAAGATGGCATCGGGGATCCTTAGTTTTTAATTTTAAATCAGTAAACAAAATAAAAATAGAAATGTATTTATTATTGGATTTGTGTTGGGATTGGAGATTGGGAATCTCTCATTTTTAATGCGCACTGCTTATAATTTTAAAATATAGTATTTACCCATAAGTTTTAATTTATGAATTTATATTCTATTAAATTTTAATTAGGATTTTTTATATCTTTAACTTTCATTAAATTTTTAATAGCTAGATTGCCCTTCAAATAAAAATTATTCATTATTTATGATTATTTATAGAGGAACGTGATGATTTAGAATATCAACTTTCAAATTAAAAAAAAAAAAAAAAAAACTATAGGGGAACATGATGATTTGGTTTGCCTTTGGAATCATAATTCCAAAAGCAAAATTTTCAAATCACTTTTCAAAATTTATAACCAAACACACAACTCAAAATTACTGAAAACTCAATTCAAAAATTAATTTCAAAACTCATAACTACACCACTCAAAACTCAATTCAAAACTTTTTCAAAACTCTATTCTAAAAGAAAATATTCAAAAAAAAAAATTTTTTATTTTTTTAAAATTATTTTTAGAATTATGATTTGTGTATGGAGTCGTGTTTTGAGTTACAAGTTTTAAAAAGAGAATTTATTTAGTTGTGAATTTTGAGTTGTATTTTGATTTTTTTGGATTTATTTTTTGTAGATATTTAAAATTTTTCTTAATTTTATTTTTTTAGGGTAAATATTTATTTATTTATTTTAATTGTGCGTTGTATTTACTACATGTGTGAGCTATATTTTTTTTAATTTAAAAATCTAAAATGAGTTAGTTAGAATTTTGGGATCAACAACATTTTTTTATATAATAGTATAAATTTTAACAAAAAAACTAAAAAATAAAAATTAAGGTTAAGGGCTAGTAAGGGGTGGGTATGGAGGACTAAGAGTTGGCAAAGAGGTGGGGAATGCAACGCCCCCAAATAAATGACATAAAGATAAATCTGATTAATTTATTCAGTTACACTAATCTCAAATTAAGTGGTCAAATCTCTATAGTTGTATCCCATTTATGCGAGAGATTATGTGCCTGGTTATGAATTTTAATAATAATTTTTAAATTGAGTTTTGAGTTACGATTTCAGTATGGAGTTTTGTTTTGAGTTTAAAATATTAAAATTAAAAAAATTAAAATATTTACAAAATAAAATAAAATATTTAAAATAAAAAATTTAAATAAAATTTATATATTTAAAATAAAAAAATAAAATTTTCTTAAACATTTTTTAATATTTAAAAAAAAATAAATTCAAAAAATTCAAAATAAAACTCAAAATTCAAAAACTCAAAACTCAAAATACAACTCAAACTATTTGTAAAACTAAAAACTCTTTTCATAATTCAAAATTCAAAAACTCTTTTCAAAACTCCTCTCAAAACAATTTACAAAACTCCTAACTAAAAAAAATTTCTCTTTTCAAAACTCAACTCATAATTCCACACTCAAATCACAATTCCAAAAAGATAATCACAATTCCAAAACTAAACCAAATGCAACCTAAAAAAAATTTATTATATGCCCAAAAAAAAAAACTATATGTGTTTGGTTTTAGTTTTCTAAAAACTGTGATTGTTTGGGATGTGCTATATAAGTACACTTCTTGACTTTTTAGTTAAAAAAGTGGAGAAAAAATATGTATGTTTGGAAAAAAAAATTGACTTTTTACGAGAAGATGTGTAATAAAATATTGTAGTAAAATCAAAATGACCATTTTACCCATTTGACTTTTAACTTTTTGACTTTTGAGTAGTTGAAATCGAACGGCAAAATCCTAGTGGCTTCCCCCACAAGCTACCCTTAAATAGTATAAACTTTTTAACTTTTTCAATAATTTTTTGGCTTTTTTAATTTATCCCAAACAAGGCAATTTTATTTTCATTTTTTCGTTTTTTTTTCGTGTTTTTTTTAGTGAATATTTTAAAATTTTAAGCATTTTTTTAGATGCACTTTACTTAGATGTATCTAAAAAGTAAAATATTTGTGAAAAAATATTTTAAAAAATTAATAAATACACAAAAATATAAAAAAAAATATACTGAATATTTGTATTTTTTATATTTAGTGAAATTTTTAAAGATTTTTTTTCACGAAAATTGTACTTTTTAAGTGTATTTATGTTAAGTGTGTTTAAAAATTTTAAAAAAAAATGCTTAAAATATTAAAAGAAATTAGTGAAAAACAAAAAAAAAAATACAGAAAACAAGAAAGTAGGATTTTTTGAAATGTGTTTTCAAAAAACTGGAAACAAACTTGGAAAAAATGGAGAAAAATGAAAAAAAAAATGATTTTTTTGGTGCAAAATTGAAAAATTTTGTGTCTATAAAGGAGCATGATAGTGGAATATTAATGCGCAAAATTAAAAAAAAAATTAAAATGAAAAAATTGATAATGTTTTCAGTTTTAAAACTGGACAAAACTAATAATATTCTTAATTTTATTAGATAGTTGAATCAAACCAATAAATAGAAGGACAAACACATTTAATCTCATGTGTTTATTTTTTTTTATCAGTTAGTAAATAATTATCTGGAATATTACCATTTAAAATTGATAATGTTCTTAGTTTTAAAAATTAAAAAAAAAAATGATAATATTATCATTTTTACCAAATAGGATTTATTAGTTTAAAAATTTTTAAATAGGACCTAAATTACAATAATATTTGTCAATAGGATTTTTAAATAGTTAACTGTTTTAAAATCCATAAGTAGTTAACTGTTTTAAAATCCATAAGTAAAATAAAAATAGGAATATATTTATTATCGGATTGGGGATTGGAATTCTCTCCATTTTAAGAAATTGAAGTGGTTGATATATGGGGTAGGGGTGAGTATGGTTCAGATTGGTTCGGTTTAATTGTAAATCAAGACCAATTCATTACCTACGGTTCCATCAAATTTGGAACCAAACCAATTCATGAAAATCTTAGAACCAATCCAAACTGAACCACTAAACCAAGGTTTAGTTCCATTTGAAACTGCGGATTTGAAAAAATATTATAGTTATTCACAATATAATCACAAAATATTATTTATAATCTAAGAATTGTTTACATGATTATTTAAAACCGGTTCCTTTACTATACAAAAATATACTTGTAACATTACAGAGTTATAATATATATATATATATATTTGGTACTGATAGAATATTTTAGTATTTACATTTGGTAACAAATGATAAATATAATCTAAACGATTCTTATTGGATTCGTAGTTATAAAACTACGAACTGAACCGTGAAGTATGATTCGCTTCTTTCAAAAATTAGAACCGAACTGTGCATTAAGAAATGCAAACAAAACCGTGCATTGAGAAACGCAAACCAAACCGTGCGGTTTAGTCTAGACCAAATCGATTTACGATTTTTTCGATTTTTATGCTCAGTCCTAATGTGAGGAAGGTACAACAGCCATGGTTAAGCAGGCCTTGGGGCCCATTTTGAAACTCATTTTGATGATCCAAACTGTTATGTGTAAAAACCAAGTAGATCGAATATAAATAGAAATTTCATTGCATTGCATTTATATTCAGTTTTATATTTCAAATCACATTTACCAAATATTTTTTTGGATACAAATGCAATTCGATAAAAAGGCTAATGATGTCTGATTAATTTGATTTTATACAAGTACATTGTCCTCAATATACCCTAAAAAGTGAACGATTTGGATTATTAAAATGAGTCTCAAAATGAGCCCCATAGCCCGCACAATAGTGGATGTTGTGTCGTTCGCAGAAAAGCCACCCTCATTCCCCTTTTTAATGTGAAATGCATATAATTTTAAAAAAACCAAACCAAACCAAATCAAACCAAGCATTAAGTCCCATTAAGTGGGGGTCGGCTACATGAATCATTCTTCTCTACACAGTCGTATCAACGCCATTTCTTTAGTCAATTTAAGTAGATCCACGTCTCTATTTACAACGCTAACCAACGTTAATCTAGGCATATCCCGTCTCTTAACACTTTCATCTATTGTTACAGCATCGCATCTCTTCACTACTGCCTCTGTTGGTCTCCGTTGAATATGACCAAACCATCTCAATCGATTATCTCTCAACTTATTTTTTATCGGTGCTACTCGTATCCATTCTCAAATACACTCATTCATAATTATATTTTGTCTAGTCTTGTCATACATTCACCTTAGCATCCTCATCTTAGCCACATTCATTTTATCTACATGTTGTTTCTTGGTTACCCAACACTCCATCCTATACAACATTGTTGGTCTAATAGCCGTTCTATAGAACTTACCTTTTAATTTAGTGGGCATTCGTTTATCGCACAGTACCACAGACGCACTTCTCCACTTACACCATCCCGTCTTAATCCTATAGGCCATATCCGCATCAATCTCCCCCGCTGTTGTGATAATCGACCCTAAATAACGAAAATGTTCACTCTTAGGCAGTTCTTGGTTCTCAATCTTCATTTCTTCTATACTTTCATTGTTACTATTACTAATTTACACTCCATGTATTCTATCTTAGTTCTGCTTATCTAGAATCTTTTAGATTTAAGAGTTTTTCTCCAAATCGCAAACTTTGTGTTAACTCATTCTCTGGTCTCATCCACTAGCACGATATTATCTGCAAAAAGCATACACCATGGCACGCCATCTTGAATATTTCTCGTCAACTTATCTATAACTAAAGCAAAAAGATAAGGACTTAAGGTAGATCCTTAGCGTAACCCTACAGTGATAGGAAATTCATTTATCTCTCTAGCAGGCGATCTAATAGTGGTCACCAACCCCTTATACATGTCCCTAATCACATCAATGTAACCTTTTACCACTCATTTCTTCTCTAACACCAACCATATTATGTCCCGGGAAACTCTATCATATGTTTTCTCAAGGTCGATAAGCACCATATGAATATCACTTTCTTTTTTTTCTCTATACTTTTCCATTACTTTCCTCAAAAGATAGATCGCTTCCATTGTTGATCTGTCAGGCATAAACCTAAATTGATTCTCTGACACCTCTGTTGTATCTTGCAATCAGCATTCCATCAGCCTCTCCCACACTTTCATTACATGACACATTAGCTTGATTCCTCTATAGTTATTGCAATTCTGGACATCTCCTTTATTCTTATAGATTGACACTAAAATACTCTTCATCCACTCATCTGGCATGTTCCTATTCAACAAAATTTTACTAAGCAACCGAGTCAACCAAGCAACCCCCTTTTTACCCAAACACTTCAAAGCTTCAATAAGGATATCATTGAGTCCTAAAGCCTTATTTGATTTCATCTTATTAAGTGCAATCTCCACTTCAAAGTTCCTAATCTTGCGATAAAACATACAGTCTTGGTTTATTGTATCACTGGCTATTTCTTCCCCTATTGCCGTACCTCCATGTTCCTCATTAAATAGTTTCTCAAAATAGTTCTTCCATCTTTTCTTAATCTCTTTATCCTTCACCAATACCTTAGAATCATCACTCTTGATGCACTTAACTTGATTAAAATCTCTTGTTTTCCTCTCTCGTATCTTAGCAAGTTTGTATACCCTCTTCTCTCTCTCCTTACTATCTAGTCTAGTGTATAGGTTATCATAAGCTTTCAACTTAGCCTCTTTCACTACTTTTTTGGCCTCCTTATTAGCCAATCTATAGCTCTTAAGGTTTTTCTCAGTTCTATCCTTTTGTCACTTTTTAAAGCACTCTTTTTTTGCTTTAACTACTGTTTGAACCTCTTCCATTCACCACCAAGTTTCCCTAAAGCTGGGTCCCGTTCCTTTCGACTCTCCAAGCACTTCCCTTGAGATTCTCCCCATACAATTGGCCATCGAGTTCCACATAGTGTTAGCATTATCTTCTAAGTCCCAAGTACCTTCCTTATCCATTCTATTCTTAAATATTTCTAGCTTATCCCCTTTTAGGTCCCACCATCTTGTCCTATGACGCCCACTATCCTTCCTAACTTGCTATTGCCCTCTAAAACATAAATCTAGTACCAAAATCCTATGTTGAGAGGGCTCTCTCAAGGAATCACCTTACAATCATTGCATCTTAGGTGGTCCGATTTTCTTACTAAGAAGTAATCTATTTGGCTCTTAACTGACACACTCTTAAAGGTTATCAAATACTCCTCCTTCTTCTTATACATAGTGTTGGTCACCACCAGATTAGAAGCCAACGCAAAATCTAAGATACTCTCTCCAGCCTCATTTCTGTCACCAAAACCGTATCCACCATGCACCCTTTCATAACCTAATTTGTCCATGCCTATATGGCCATTAAAATCTCCACCTATAACTAGGTTCTCTCCTATGGGTATCTCCTGTAAGATCTCATCCATTTGCTCTAAAAAATCCCTCTTAGTATGATCATCTAATCCTACTTGAGAAGTGTATGCACTAATAACGTTTACTTTATTCCCTTCAATAATTAGTTTAACTAACATAATCCTATCTCATTTCCTAATGACCGCCACTACATTATCCACAAGACCCTTGGCAATTATGATTCCTACTCCATTCCTGCGCCTATCCTTACCGCTATAATACAGTTTAAAACCTGTATCCTCAATTTCTCTAGTTTTCTCACCTGTCCACTTAGTTTCTTGTACGCAAGCTATACTAAATGTCCTCTTAATCATAACATCTACTAATTCCATGGTCTTACCAGTTAAGGTTCCTATATTCCAAGTGGTTACCCTAAACCTATAGTCTTGGACTAATTTCTTAACCTACGCTCGTCTAGAAAAACGCAGGAATCTTTGCCAATTTTTCACCGCACCCATGCGTCGATGCAGCACCCCTTGCACACTTTTCGAAACAACCGGAGACAGGCGCAACGCATCACTTGAGGGAAACGACCTAGCATTTAAACGATTCAAAGTAGAATTCATTGTCGCCTTTTTCTATGTGTTAGTTGTTGGCTACCTAACACACAACTCTCCTCCTTAACCCGGACTTTGGAGTTGGGATTGGAGTTGGCATTCTCTCATTTTTAATGTGAAATGCTTAAACAAAATAAAAGGAGAAATATTATTATTGAATTTATTTTGAAATTGGGTATTGGGATTCTTTCATTTTTAATGTTAAATTCATAAACACAATAAAATGAGAAATACCCTATTGGTAGGAAAAGAGAGGTCGTAAGAAATTTATTTTATTATTTTTGTTTTACCATTAACATATATTTATGTGAAATATAGTTATATGTATGTTAAGAACATGTCATATTTAAAGTGATGAAATTTATTATATTATATTAGAAACCTCATAGTGGGTGAGGTATTTCATCATGATATATAATAAGAAAAATGATATAGATGTTTACCTTCTAAATCCAATAATACGTAACTATCAAAATGTAAAGTCAACTTAAACAAAATAAAAGGAGAAATATTATTATTGAACTTATTTTGAAATTGGGTATTGGGATTCTTTCATTTTTAATGTTAAATTCATAAACACAATAAAATGAGAAATACCCTATTGGTAGGAAAAGAGAGGTCGTGAGGAATTTATTTTATTATTTTTGTTTTACCATTAACATATATTTATGTGAAATATAGTTACATGTATGTTAAGAACATGTCATATTTAAAGTGATGAAATTTATTATATTATATTAGAAACCTCATAGTGGGTGAGGTATTTCATCATGATATATAATAAGAAAAATGATATAGATGTTTACCTTCTAAATCCAATAATATGTAACTATCAAAATGTAAAGTCAATTCTCCTCCCTCCCCCCAAAAAAAAAAAAGAAAAGATGGAGATTTTGATACTCTCCATTCCACAAATAGAATTGAAATCTCTGGTCATCAAAATGCAAAATTATTTTCTATAATTACCATACTGTTTTATGTATTAGAACTTTTTTAACTCCTTTTAAATTTACAATTAAGATTTCTTGATCTAAATTATTTTTATAACCATTCATAACGTATGGTCAATCTCTAACCTCGACTAATGGGTACTCTTAGAATGTAACATTACTTGCACGATGGTCCGAACTAATGATGTAGTTCAAAAATTCATCTGTATAACATGATGGCTCACACTTTTTACATAGTTGGGAAATAAGAAATGAGATAATTTGAAATTGATGGTTTTAGTAATTTTTTAACTTTTGAAAAAGCTTCTGGATTTAGAAAATTGCTAAAAAATTAAAATCTTTGTACGTAGAAATGTGAAATGGTTTATAATTTTTTTTCTAACTGATGAGAAATAGAATTTTTGCCTTTTTTTTTGGGCTTAGCTCATCCCAATTATCTTCTTAGCATAAGTTGACAATGGCTATATGAGTTGACATTTGTCAATTGCTAGAAGCATCATGTAAGCCACCTCAATACAAAAGAGGAATTTGGTTAAAATTTTCTCATAATATAATTTTAATGTACTAAAGATAAGTACAAAAAATAAATTTTGAAAAGTCCAGCACACATCACTGTATCAAAATATCCTTACTGACTAAAATGATATAACTTTTAATTTGGATATTGTTTTTTAATAAAATATATTTAAACCTTTCTCATCAATATATATATATATATATATCAAATAAGATTCAGATTGACTATGAAATTTTTTTTAAAAAAAAATTACCGTCAAAATTGACGTAAACAGTTACATTTTACTCATTTTCACAGTAATATTTTATTCTGATTTATAGTAAATTTTTACCGTTAATCAATTAAGAAGCATATCTTCACTACTAGTTCACAGAATAAATCACACAAGAACATATTACTAGGGTAAAATTTTACTGTCATACTATGAATAGTGCATATAAAAAAAAAAAAAAAAAACATACTATATCTTACAATGAGTAATCACAAATAGCAGAGATGAAATTTTACTTTCATATTTACAAACTTATAAACAAATACCATTATGGATCACACACAATAAAACAAATCAAAAAAAATAATAATTAATTAATCAAAAGTTGACATGATTCTTCTTTTAAATTTCCAAAATTTGTTTTGTGCACAAATAAATTTTCTGTCATGCACCACATTTGAGGATCATAACCCACAAAGGCACATACATACAATAATGGCCTCGACATTAACTGAATAATGAAGCAGCAAATTCTAGAAAAGACGAAGCAAAACTTGAATCAGAAAAATGAAATGAAAAAAATAAAGGAAAAAAATTCAAAAAAACAGAAAGATATTGCACCTCTTGTTTCCATCGCTTTAATAAACCAGCAAACTGGACGAGAAAAAAACCACACATTAATGAGAACTAGATTATTCAGTCAGCACATGAAGCTAATCTGTTTAAAAAATGATATGTTTTTATTTTTTATTCAAATTTCTGAGATATATATATATATCTAGACTAACATTGTTCAGAAAAAATAAATAAAAATATTAGCATGTCGTTTATGCTTCATGCTCAAGAAATTTAAGAAGTAAAACATTTTAAATTGTCCTTTATATTTCCGATTCAGATCCTCTCGACTTGCACAATTTATTTTCTGCTTTTTTTTTTTTTCCCACAATCGTTATTATCTTTCTATTTATCAGAAAATTATTAGATAATTATTTGGAACAGAGGATTTTTGGCCATCTGAGAGCATCAAGGGAAAGGGACAGGGGAGACAGAGGTGGGTGAGTCAGTCCAGCATCCACTCAAACCCATTTTGTGGTGGGTCCAAGGCCGAAGTTATGTTATGTGGAAAGGGTGCCTGCCTTTACCCCTCCGCCTTTTCCTCAAGCGCCATCTTCTCTTAAACGACAAAACCCAGCCCCCTCGTTCGTCTTGTTCTTCAGCTATCTTTTGGGTATCAATTTTGAAAACTATTCAGTATATTATTCATTGTATTTAGTTTTAGTTTTCTAAAAGTTGAATTTTTTTATTTTTCATATTTTTTGTTTTTGGTAAATCTTTTTAAGATTGTAGGTAATTTTTTTTTTTTACTTTTTTAGATATATCTTATTTATATACATTTAAATAATAAAATATTTGTGAAAAAATATTTTAAAAAAAGTAATAAATATGCAAAAATACGAACAATGTTCTGAATTTTCGTATTTTTTTAAAAATATTTTTGGTAATAAGTAAATTTTTTAAAGATTTTTTCACAAATATTATACTTTTTAAGTATATTTATGTTAGATGTATCTAAAAATTAAAAAAAAAAATTACTTAAACTATTAAAAAAATTCATTAAAAATAAAAAAATACCAAAAATAAAAAAGTACAATTTCCTCATAACTAAAACTAAAAACAAAACCGGCAGATTTCTTTTCTCCAATGGAACCCACACAACACTCCTTGTCTCTACCTACTCAGACCCCGATTAAACTAACATTTATATATATATATATATGTCCATTTATCTTTGATTGAGATATGCAAAAATACACAGCGAAACCCATAAGAGAGATTTATCTCTTCCTTTTTTTGTCAATCAACAATGGCATTAATGGATGCAATCATGGATCTTCAAACACTATCTATCGGAACCGCCATTGCCATGGGTGGTCCCGCGGTTGCTCTTGGTGGCCTTTTACTGTGGTTGATCAAAGGCTATGTTTATGACCAAAAGAGGAGAGCTTCAAATCTCCCACTGTTACCTGGTACTGCTCCCTCCCTTTTCTCTTCTCTTTTTTTTATTGGCTTAAATTTATTCTACCCTTTCGTGGTCGGGTAAGCTATTCTCCATACCTTAGTCTCTTCATAATTTTCTTTATCCTTTTTATAAGCACCAATTCCGATCAGCACCGATAATCCAAATCGTGTAAATTTTATAATCAACAATGTTAGGTAGTTCAAAATTTTGTGACTCAAATGACTCAAATCACTCAAAACGACGTCGTTTTGACAGATTTTGAGTGTAAAACGACGTCGTTTTGACAGATTTGAACCATTTGAGCCACAAAATTTTGAGCTACCAAACATTTTCCTTTTATAATAAAGGTCATTCATACAAAAAACGAGTTTCATTGAAAAATTTAAAACTAAAAAAAAGATTAAAAAAAATCTCATTGTTTGATAAAATGAAAAAGAAACGTGATTGTAAACTTAAACCATCCATTTTATAAAATAAAATATTTTTCGTTCCTGTGCTTATAATTTTTCAATGAAATTCATTTTTTGCATGGATATCTTTTATTGCGAAACTTACAAAATAGACGGTTCAAATCATCAATGTGAATCCAAATTGGTCCTAAAAGAGGGGCATGGAGAGATATTGAGAGATGAAGGTATAGAGCAGAGTCAGGGCCGGCCTTGAGATTTTTGAGGCCCAAGGAAAAATCTTAAATTGGGGCCCTTTATGTATAATAAAATTATTTATTCAAAATTTTACCTCGAAGGTGTATAAAGTAAATTTAAAATTAATTTAATACGAGTCATACCTAGAATGAATGAGATACATAAATATATTTTTTGAGTCAATTTTTAAGAGTATATAGTATTAATATATACATAATTATAAAAAAAATTGTAGAAAAATGGTAATTAAGTACTCGTAGTTTTTTTTACTAATACCACACCTTTTTATCAAATGTTTATTAAATCAATAGAGAACTAATTTTTTTTTTATCAAATTTGTATTTAATGAAAATTAAAAAAGAAAAAGCATTGGCGACATTTTTTTCATCAAATTTGATGAAAACGAAAATTTGCAATCAGGGTTTTTAAAATGATTTTGAAATTTTTTTGATGAAATGGTTGGAGTAATTTATATCAAATCAAGTTTTTTATTCAAATTTGGAATCAAATTAGATTAAAAAAAATGTAATGAAGGGTTGAAGATGCTTCAAGAATCTTTAATTTGGATTGTGAAGTAAAATTAATTAATTTGAAAATTTATTTTTAAACCTACTATAATATTATAAGAGCTAAAACTATTTGGGGCCCTTAAAATTTGACAAAATTTGGGGCCAAGGTGACAGCCTTGCTCGCCTTGGGCTAGGGCCAACCCTGAGCGGAGTCTATCCTTTTGTGATTGTGCCTCGAAACACTTTACCTCCCTCATAGTTCAAATATAATCAGAAAGTCTTCATATGATTTAGAACAAAAGTGTTACCGTTGGTTTTTCACATTTAAACAGATAGAATGTGTATTACACACACTATTTTTTGAAGTGAGTTTGATTTTTGAAAAATTAAAGTGAAATTAATACAACAAAAAAACAATTTTAACATCATTTTTTCCAAACCTAAAATTAGATTAACATATTAATTAAAATATTATTAAGAATTGGACTAAAATATAATTAAACATCGATTTAAAATATAATTAAATAAAAATATAAAATAAATAATAATTAAGAATTGAACTAAACTATAATTACACTAAAATTAAATTAACATGTTAAGAATTGTAATAAATAATTAAGAATTTAGGATTAATTGTGATCTAAAATATTACATTAAAATTAGATTAAAAAGGTAATAATTATAATAAATAGGACTAATTGTGACATAAAATACAATTAAATTAAAATTAGAATAAAATTTTAAGAATTATAATAAATAATTAAGAATTTATAATTAATTGTGATTTACTTAAATTAATGTTAAATATTATAAATTATGCGTATTAGAGACGAGAAAGAAAGAAAATAACAAAAAATAGTGTTTAAGGATATTATAGTTATTTTATATCTATAAGTAACAGTGTTAACAGTTACATTTTAGTACAAAATCATATAAAGACTTTCTGATTATGTTTGAATGATAAGGGGTAAAGTGTTCTGGTCTCCAACGAGGATTAAATAAATTTAATCCATTTTTATTTTATTTTTATTTTTTTCTGCAAAATTTAGAAATAAGTCGTTGATTAATTTGATTTGAGTATGTACGGATGCATGCAGAGGTACCGGGGCTGCCAGTGATTGGGAATCTGCTGCAACTGAAGGAGAAGAAACCCCACAAGACTTTCACCAGATGGGCCAAGACTTATGGTCCAGTCTATTCTATCAGAACTGGTTCCAACACTATCGTTGTCCTCAATAACACCGACGTTGCCAAGGAGGTAAACAAACACCCCCCTCTACTTCGGTTCTCTCTTTTCTCTCAGTTCCAGAAATGCCAAAGGCAGTTTGATCTTGTGATTTACAATGTTACAATTACACTCATTTACATACCCAAACACATTTAGAAAGCTAAAATGTTATCACCATGGACACCTTACATATTTGGGGTGTTGGCTGTGAGCAAGGCACAATGATCTGCTCTGAGCAAGAGTGGGGTTCATTTGGGGTTTGTTAAGATGATTTGAGCAAGGATGGGTTCCATTTGAGTTTGTGGAGATGATTCGAATGGTTTGTCTTGTATAACACGTTAAATAGATTATTTACATAATAAATAAATTAATTAATTAATCATACTTAAACATTCATATGATCAGATTATTTTTGTTTTGAAAAGAAACTAGATGACAAATGTGATTTTAAAAATGATTCTTCTACTCAATGTGTGATTAATTTAATTTTTTAAATCAATGATTACTTGACGAACTTTATAAATAAATGATTTAGATCATTTCGACGGCCTTAAAATAACCCCCACCCTTGGTCAGAACAGGGCCTGTTGTGACTATGTCACAGTAGACCTCAGTCATCCATGTTTAATTGTGGTTCAAATACTAAGACTACCTGAAAAGCTGCCATATATGGCTTATGTTAGAGGAATTTGTTATTGTTCATAAAAAGATGTTTTAATCATACAAATATTTCCGACTACCCAAAAATTGTTTACTTTATAATTGAAGTGATGGGTATTTTCTATCTTATTAAAGACCATCTCCAAGAGGAGGTAGCAATTTAGCTAACGAAAAAATGATTGATCCATCGAATTTAGACTCGTTTGAATTGTCCAAATTACGTAAGCTGGAAGACCGGCTAGACGACCGCCTGGATGACCGGCGTCACCCTCTACTACAACAAAAATCACTTTTAACGGCACTAAATGCATGCCACGGATATATTTTTACGACGCGCAATGCAAAGCCCTATTATGATGTTCGCTTCAATGACATTCCATTGTATGCTATTAAAAATCTTTTAACAACGATTTTTTTGCATGTCGTAGAATATATATATTTTTTTTAAAAAAAGGTCACCAGTGGTCGACCGTATGGCTGAAACATGCCCAATAATATGAGTACAATACAAAGGAAACTGATGCATTTAAGAAAATAACAAGTGGCCAAACAAAATAACTGGTTCTAAACAGAACACACTACAAGAAAAAGCATTTTTGCCGACCACTTTTAGCTACCAAAACTAATTTAGTCGCCAAAAGTCACGGAATTGGCTACCAAAAATAATATTAGTCGGCAAAAGTCAACTTTTTAGCTACTAATTTTTTTTAGTAGGGGAATGTTGATTATTGGCTACTAAAAAAAATTTAGTAGCAAACAGGTAGTCTGATATCAATTAGGACTTTTATCCTCTATCCAAATATCTCAAAGAGTCCGATATAATCGCATCATATCTCGACAATTTGGATCATCCACGTGGCACCTCGGCTAACAACCTAGGCCATGTGGACAACCCCAAAATTATGTCCCTACACAATCTATTCACACAAATTGTTTAAAGAGCCTCTCAAGACTCTATAAATCTAATTAGCCTCGAAAATTTTGTTTGGCCAATTGAAAACAGTAAAATAGAATGAGACTAGTTACAATAGCAAACAAGCATCTTTTAAAAAGTCCGTTAAAAATGTTCTAATATTAGATTAGATATTTTAGTTAAATTCAAATTTAATTGTGTATGTTGGTCAAATTTGAGTCTTTGATTTGCACAAAAAAAGAAGAAGGTGAGGATGAACTATTTTTCAATATGGTTCAAATTGGAGAGACATTGCACTTTCACTACAGGAAATGCCACTTTTGGCGACCAAAATATTGGTCGCCAAAAGCCCCATTTTTGGTCGCCGAAACAAATTAGCGACTAATATTTTTTGTCGCCAAAGTCGTCGCCTATAGCCTGTCGGCGATAGTATTGGCGACTAAACTATTTTTGGTCGCTGAAAGTGAACGTTTTGGCTACTAAACTCTGGTTAGTCGGCAAAGGTTATCTTTTGGCGACTAAAATATTAGTTGCCAAAAGTGAACATTCGGCTACCAAACTCTGAGTAGTCGGGAAAGGGTATGTTTTGGCGACTAAATATTTAGTCGCCAAAACATACCCTTTCCCGACTACTCAGATTTTGGTAGCCGAATGTTCACTTTTGGCGACTAATATTTTAGTCGCCAAAAGATAACCTTTGCCGACTAACCAGAGTTTAGTAGCCAAAACGTTCACTTTCAGCGACCAAAAATAGTTTAGTCGCCAATACTATCGCCGACAGGGTATAGGCGACTAGTTTGGCGACAAAATATTTTAGTCGCTAATTGTTTCGGCGACCAAAAATGGGGCTTTTGGCGACCAATATTTTGGTCGCCAAAAGTGGCATTTCCTGTAGTGACACTATCTATTTACTTGTGAAGCATACAAAGTAAAATAACAAAGAGCAAACCAGTGCTTTTATACAATATGTTCACCTTCTTACCCAAAAATTTCAAATAATTCAATGACCTCAAGTTGTTCTCAGTTCCCTTGCTACTTGCTTTAAGTACTACAGTAATAAAAACACAAGTTCACAATTTTTTGATATATTATGTTGTCACAAATTTCTCAAGTCATTCCAAAACTTGATTTCATGTGCAGAGTAGTGATAATAGATCATACAAATGCTTCAATGCACCAAATTCATTTCACATACCATATTTGCAATTTCAACATACATCATACAAATGCTTCAATGCACCAAATTCATTTTACATACCTTATTTGCAATTTCAACATACAAATATTCATCACTGAATAGTGTAATATGTATTCTGTAAGAGCAATCAACTTTACAATATAAGGAACAATAAAAAAATGTCATATAACAGAGCACATATTTATCATGGAAGCACATATGGTAACGAACACTAGAAAAATTATTACCATGTAAACTGAATCACAAATATATCCAGGTCACCTCCAACAATAGAAAACCAACCGATACAAATGTGTATCCAAATGAAAGAGATGAACTTTGGTAATGAATATGAAAAGTTAGTTTGAGATGGAAAAATAATTTATAGCATAATTTAAAGCAATGATATTTCCACTCCCCTTTAAACTTTTCACACTCCATTTTTTGTCTTTTAGCCTCTCACAAGTGGAGTGTGAATATCTTGCTTTTCCTAAATTAGTAAATTTATATTCTATATAAAAAAAAAAAATCTACACTCAAGAGACAAATAACAAAAAATTCTAATAACAAACTACTCTCAAGGGAAAAAAGAACCCGAATTATAATTTTAAAAATTATTTTTAGAATTATATATAATTTTGATGGGATTTAAAGTTTGATTTATTTCGAGAATTATACTTGTAAAGCGAATCCGAATACAAGATTAAAAAAAACAAAAAAGACAAAAACTTAGCTATAACTCAAAGAAGCGTCACCTTCTTCCCATAGAACTTAGCTATTACAAAGGAAATATAACAAATTCAAAAACTAACTCTTAAAATACTGTACATATCTCCAATTAACCATAAAAAAAAAAAATTAAGAAAAAAAACCAATAAACCCAATAATAATATAAATAAAAAAAGTACAAAAAGCAATCGGCTTTATGAACATACAGTGATATATGTATTTATATGAGAGTTCGGATTCTCGGCCGCCCTACCCGGCAACCGTTTCCAGCAGCCCCCAAAACGACGTCGTTTTGGGGGCAAATTTTCAAAAAAAAAAAGCGCAGAGGAAGAGAGGGAGGAGAGGAGGAGGAAGGGAAGGGCCGGACTGGAGGGGGCCATAACCAGTGGGGGAGGAGGAGGAGGAGGAGGAGGCGGAGGCGGAGGCGGGGCCGGAGGCGGAGGCGACGGCGGTGCAGCTGCTGCGACGAGCTGGATCGGGCGACGATCGGACGGCTGCGACGGCCGGCGGTGAGGCGACGAGCTGCGATGGCGAGCTCGCAGCCTCCTCCCTCCTCCTTCCTCCCTCTTCTCCCTCTGGTTTCTATTCGAAGAGAGAGAAAGCAAGAACGAAGAAGAAGAAAAGAAAAAAAAAACAAAAAAAAACAAAAAACCCCCAAAACGACGTCGTTTTGGGGTGCTGCCGGGTAGGGCGGCCGAGGATCCGGATACTTTATATGAAGGGAAATCGATACCATAGATAGATAAATATGAAGAAACCCCTCACCTATTTTCAAAACGACAGCTTTTGGATGATCTTAACTCACAAAATCGAGCTAGGTTGTTCCTAAATTGAATTAAAAGTCAAAAATTGAAAACAAAATTGCGCAAGAAAAACCTAAATCGAAACCAAAATTAGTCTAAAAGCGTTGATATAGAGAGAGAAAGAATGAGGAGAGAGAGAGAGAGAGAAAGAGAGGAAGGGTTGATATAGAGAAAGTAGTACCTTCTTCACTTGGTGTATATCTGCTTTGCTCCTC
The DNA here is from genome assembly GCF_004153795.1 of Camellia sinensis. NCBI lineage: Eukaryota > Viridiplantae > Streptophyta > Magnoliopsida > Ericales > Theaceae > Camellia > Camellia sinensis. Next base: position 94,418 of record NW_021025018.1, read on the forward strand.
CCTTCGACTCTTTCTTTCTCTCTCTCAAAGATTCAAAAATTAATTGTCAACTGAAATAGTTGAAAACAAAAGTCATAGTGAATGTAACTAAATTGATAAAACATAGCCAAATTAAAGTAATTCAAACCAACAATAAAGTTTTCAACCATGAACAGACAAAGAAATTTATGAACAAACCAACATAGCAAAAAAAAAAATTAAAAAAAAAATCAAGAATCGATTACCTGGAAGAGGATTTGATGTGCCTGACGAGACGAGGAACTTTGGGAAGCAAAACAGAAATGGGGGGTTTGAGAGCAGAGGAAGGAGAAGAGTTTATAGAAGATGATTTAAGCTTCTTGGTGCCTTTTGATTAAAAGCCAAAGAGAAGAAATAGATGAAACCTCTCACTTCCTTTTGCTTAGAAGCCAAAGAGTTAGAGCTAAATGGTAAAGTGCATATTGATATATTTGTTTTCTTTTTTAAATATTTTTTTTAGTGTTTGGTGCCAGAGTAAATTTTGTTTTCGCGCCTATTGTCTTTTTTGGTTATACCTTTCACAGTGACAATTGTGTGCCACGTAAAGTGAAATGTGTTCAACAGATAGCATCCGTGTTTCGTGTATATTTAATTAATAGCATGTCATACGTATGTTGTCATGTCACGAACCCACTCTTAAGAGGTTTGAATCATAACTAATCAGTAATTATGAGATTACTTATGGTTTCAAGCAGAAATCAAATCATATTTAATTATATAGGGCGAGAAATAGAAGCTGAATAATAAAATTTTGTCCAATGAGATGAGTATATATGGCATAAACAGGAACATCTTATACGTTAATAACTGACAGTCATACAACACACCTTGTTTGAACATTCATTTCAGACTCGAGGCACAAAGACTTAACACACAAAAGTATAATTCATGATCTTACAAAACTTAAACTTCTTATAAACAAAAGATGGTCAAGTATGACCAATAAAAACAAAATAAAAGACAAAAGCCTCGTGCGTAGGCATCCTTAGCTGGCTCCACAAAAACTCGGTAACCTTTTCACAGGCACACTAAGGCTGGACATCTCGCAGCTCACCTACATACATAAATATAACGGAGTGAGCGATAACCCAGTGAATAACATCCAAGTAAAGAAGTTATATGAATGAGTTCTAATACTAAACAAAATCATTCTCATAAAAGTTTCGTATCATAAAAGAATGATCTCGGGTCCAATATATTACAGAACGACCTCGGGTCCAATATATAACAGAATGACCTCGAGTCTAATATATGACAAAATGACATTGGGTCCAACATATAATAGAACGACCACGGGTCCAACAAATGGCGGAATGACCTTGGGTCAAATAATTTACAGCTGCATAATGATTATTTGGTCTACTCATAGCAGATAATCAAACTTATCAAATATTCAAAACGACCTTGGATCCATCTTGTCAAATATATGGAATGACCTTGGATCCATTTCAAATATATAGAATGACCTTAGGTCCATCATATACGTTTATATTTCATCAAACACATTTGTAGATATCATGTTGATCAGATAAATAGAAACTCATACTTACAAAATCATAGTTTCGAAAAAACTTACCACATTAGGACATTCATAAAATGGAGTAAATGAGAAAATATATTTACTAAGATATTACTCATTATGATTCTATTGCTGAAACATCCTTGCGGATGGTACTACACAATCATAAACATAAACACATAGAATTACTTTGCTTAACCGGATTGTTCTTTAACTTATTCAATTCTTTTAAGTCTTATTCTAACTCATTAATTCATTTGGGATGCACAATATATGCCTAAGAATACTCAAAAGGGAATAAGAATGCCAAAATGGGTAGAACATGACTTTCAAAATATACTGAAATAGGATAGTTCGCTCGAGTGCAACATTGGTCGCTTGAGTAGACCACTAGGTCTGCAAAAGTGCTGGATGGTCCAAATATAGGCTCGATGTTTGCTCGAGCCAAAGTGTAAAATAAAAGGCGGTTGCTCAAGCCAACTTCAATTGTCTACAAAAATACTGGATGCATGAAATGTGTGCTCGAGCGATAGATTGTTCGCTCGAGTGGTAAGGCAGAATTTTGGAATTTCTAGAACATAGTAGAACTTCAAAGCTCATAGTTTAAAATCATGAACTTGTATGGCTTGTACACAACTTCTCAAACACTTAAAACTCTTCCATAAACATCGATACAAGACTAATTCTCAAACCTCAGGGTCAAACTTCATGAATTCAAACTCAAATGATCATGCATGTAACATTTAACTTCAAATTCTTTTCCAAAGCTTACAAAAACATGGAGATTAGCTTCAAAACAACTTAATTCTTGAATGCATGCATGATATGATCCTCAATCCTAACATGGATAACAAAACCTTGTTCAAAAGGATGAAACTCAACAAAACTATGAATGCATGTATGAATTAGCTTCAAATTCATCATCCTTAACTCATTTATGGTATTTGATCATATGAGCTCTTGAATACACATATTTGTTAACTTAGATTCATAAATTAAGGTTCAAATACATACCTAAGGTCTTCAATAACACTTATTCTAGCAAAATTTGAGTTGTCTTCCTCAATTCTTCAAGCCCCTAGCCAAAACTCCAAGTTCTCTTGCTTCTCTTTCTGTAACTTGCTCTTACTCTCTTCTAGAATGTAAATTTCAGAATTTTGAGCTCAAGAATGCTTAAGTCTCTAACCTAACACACACACACACACACACACACATATGTATATATTTATAAGTTGATTAGCTTTAGATACTAATTATGGCTTAAGCTCACTAAGTATACTTAAGTTAATTAATCAAAACTTAATTTTTCTGAACTGAATCAAATTTTAATCAAACTCCTCATTAGGTTCTAAAATTTTTTCCAATCACAATGAACTAATCAATTTTGATTCCTGTCGCCATTAAGGCTTTCGATTTTAGATTGTCACAAAAATCATAATAGATATTCTTACGATCAATAGATGTGAAGTCAAAAACTACATTAATCAGATAATCAACATTTAAATTCACACCTAGCACACAAGCACATGCATAATTAAAGAATTAAAAGCATAATATGTGACGGGGTTGTCACACATGTCATAGAAAGTTTCATTATTTACGGAAAACATTAGAAGCTGTTAAAAATTCATCATTATTAGCACTAACAGTGTAGGCGATTGACATGCTGTTGTGAGGATATCATTTACGACATGCAAAAAAAAAAAAAAAACAAAACAAAACAAAACAAAACAAAACAAAAGGTGTGAAAGTGAAAATTTACGACTTGCATTTATTGTATGTTGTTGATGTGATGCCATAAAAATTCAATTTTGTTGTAGTGTTTGTCAACCGCGGTTGTCACCATTGTCAACTGACATGTCAACGGGCATCTGCCCAAATGATAGCCACGTCCTAGATGTCTAGTGTGTCAACCGGTGTACACAAATTCGAGCAAACCCAAATTCAGTAGATGTAACATTATTGTTAGCTAATGTGTTATTTATCAGAGTTGGTACTTTTGACATTTGACACTCGAAGTAGAGAATTTCTTTATGTTGTTATTATTATTATTGTTTGGTTTTTCATTGCTAAATTCAAATATTAGAATAAATGAGTCAGCTATCTATCATTGTTTTTCCCTCCAAAGAAAATGACATGTTAATGAAGTACATCCCTGATGTAAAATATAAATAAATAAATAAAAAATCCAAAGTATGACATGAATATCCGATTACTGAATAAATAAAGCCGTTTGGTTGTCTTGTGGATTCGCCAATATCATTATTTAATCAAAGGAATTTATCTGCCATGCCAGATTCAACATGACAACTGTGCCAGTGTTTTGAAGTGGAAAGAAAATTTGATTTGATGTTTGTTGTGTACGTTAGAGTGAGATTTTGCTCACAAGGACCAACAATTTTACTTCACGATGTCCATTGCTGTCTCCTTTAGAGATGGCTAAGTACAAATCTTGACTTGATCCAACAATTATGACTCGAAATCTCTCATTTTTGACTATTCGAGCATTCTTGTTCCATGGAACGAATGGGTGCTTTTGGGTTATATGGTCATTTACAAATCAAGAATGAAATTTCAAAATACTTTGACTAGAATAGGCAGTGCTTAATTACTGTAAGGCAATGTAATGTGGTTGCACATTGATGTGCTAAGAGAGCCCTTTCTCGTTGAGTCTAGTAGTTGGAGTTCTTATTTTTCCCTATGAGGAGATAAATCTCTCTTTTATATAGGCCAGCTGACCTTTTATTTTTAATTAAGTCATTTTCCAGTTGACAATTTTGATTTTTAAAAACTCTGTGATCCTTTTGATCTTGTGTTACAACATGACAAGCTTTTCTTGAGAAAACCAATCCACAGTCCAAATAAATGATTGTTAATTTTTTTTTTTTTTTTTTTTTTTTTTCAAAACGACATAAATTTTGCAGCTAAAGGCCACTTGACTATACTGCATGGAAGGAGAAAGGCACATAGTAAATAGTTGATTTTGACATATCATAACAATCTTATGTTTGCTAGTTAAAGACAAGTTGTCCATTATGCCACTGAAGACATGCTTAATGCATCATATTTTATCCATCTTACACTTCGACCTATAGACTCGCAGTTAATAATTCTTAAACTGAAGTATTTATGCTACATAAAGCAACCTAATGATATTCATATGAATCATACAACACCTGCTTGTCATACTACCCTTGAACGAAACTTAAACTAGCACTTCAAAATGCCAGTTTGGTAGAAAATTGAGGCTTTTTTTGTTATTATTTTTTTATCTTATAATGGATTCTTAATTTTCATTATAATAGTTGGTTGTAGAATACAATACTATGTTGCAACTTACAGTCTTCTTGGGTTGTTTTAGGCCATGGTAACCAGATTCTCATCCATCTCAACGAGAAAGCTATCAAACGCACTAAAGATTCTCACTTCTGATAAATGCATGGTTGCAACGAGTGATTACGATGATTTCCATAAAACAGTAAAGCGACATATACTCACAAATGTTTTGGGACCAACTGCACTGGTTCGTGCCACATAGTTCTCCTCAAATACTGCTTTTGTTTTGCATATTTTGTATTTGTACATTTTACAAATATATGATCTCAATATACAGAAGCGACACCGAGGCCACAGGGACACCTTGATAGATAATACTTCAAAACAATTCCATGCTCACGTGAAAGACTATCCTCTTCGAGCTGTATCCTTCAGGGAAATCTTTGAATCTGAACTTTTTGGATTAGCAATGAAAGAAGTGGGTTTTTTTTTTCATTAATACTCATCTTTTCAAAATCCTGCACTGGAAAAGTGAGAGGTAAAACTAAGACTAATCAGAGAAATGTAATGGGATTTGCAGGCTCTGGGGACTGATGTGGAATCTATTTATGTGGATGAGCTTGGAACCACTTTATCAAGAGAAGAGATGTTCAGGGTTTTGGTGAAGGACCCAATGGCTGGCGCAATCGATGTAGATTGGAGAGACTTCTTCCCATACTTAAAATGGATTCCAAACAAAAGTTTTGAAATGAAAATCCAGAAAATGTATTTCCGTAGGGAAGCCTTGATGAAGGCCCTGATCAGGAAGCATAGTAAACGGGTTGCTTCTAGCGAGGTAACCGTTGCTTTGCCCTTAACTAAACATTCTTTTTGAACCTTTTTTAAGTGGTGTCATGGCCTAATAGTTACATAACTTGGGCGGGATTTTAAACCAGGAAGTGAATTCTTATCTCAACTACTTGTTAGCTGAAGCGAAAACACTGTCGGAGAAACAAGTGGCTATGTTGCTCTGGGAGGTGATTATTGAAACATCGGACACTACTTTGGTCACAACGGAATGGGCCATGTATGAACTTGGAAAGAATCCAAACCTGCAGGTTGTTTCAATCTCTAATCTATTATGTATCACTCTGTTTAGAGTACGCAAGTGCCTTTTTTTCTAACTGATTTTTTCATGTAACACTGCTTGACTCTGACTGAATCGGACAGGATCGTCTCTATCAAGAAATTCAAAGTGTTTGTGGCTCTGAGAAGATTACAGAGGAAAAGTTGTGTCAGCATCCATACTTGTATGCTGTGTTCCATGAAACATTGAGAAAGCACAGTCCTGTTCCATTAGTTCCTATGCGATATGTCCATGAAGACACACAACTAGGAGGATACTATGTTCCTTCCAATAGTGAGGTTGATTATTCTTTACTTCTCATCTTGCTATTTTTATTGTTATTGCCAGCCATTTTAATCCTGAACTATCCTGTGTATGTAGATTGCTATCAACATTTATGGGTGTAACATGGACGAGAAACAATGGGAGAATCCTGAAGATTTTAACCCTGAGAGATTTTTTGACAAGAAATCTGATGTCATGGATTTGCACAAGACAATGGCCTTTGGAGGCGGAAAGAGGGTGTGTGTAGGTTCTCTTCAAGCAATGCTTATTGCGTGCACTGCAATTGGTAGATTTATACAGGAGTTTGAGTGGAGACTCAAAGATGGGGAGGAAGAAAATGTTGGTACTCTAGGGCTCACCACTCAGAAACTTCATCCATTGCAAGCAATTATAAAGTCGAGAAATTGATGATTATGTAAGCATGTCTTATTTTATCTACTGTATGCATGTGGTGTGGTGCTTTAAGTCTACTAAATAATTGTTTTTATTTATAGTATGAATTTTCCCAGTCATTTTGACATGGCTCCAGTGTAATGCAAATAATGCTATGTTATGCAATAAGTTCGAGTATTTTACCTAGTGTTTTTATTAATAAAGTGTAAATTTGTTTACACACATGCGAACCTTACAACCACCTCATTGGTTCATTTTGTACTTTTTGTGACTTCAACCAATGAGATGGCATGTATTCTTCACTTTGTGTAAATGAGTTATGCTCAAGGTTGCAAGTTATTCTTGTCTAATGCATAATAAAAATAATTGAGTTCAATAATTTATCACAATTTAAAAGACGAGATTTTCTTTTTTCCAAATATATGATCACGGTTAACAAAAACAAAAGAAAATAGTATCTATCACGGTTTTTCACAAAAACTAAGATATTTTATATAGGGTAAATTACAAATACATCCTCTGAGATTTACTTAAATTACAAATTACCCCTTAGGGTTCTAGAAATTACATTATGCCCCTTAAGGTTTCTAATTTTATAACAAATAAGTCATTTTATTAATAAATCATCAAATTAATTAGTGGTATTTAATTATGTTAAAATTTTATTTCAATTAATAATTCAGATAACTTTATTATTGTATATGTGAACAGTTAGAAATTCAACTTTTTCAATTAATTTTGTTAAATAAAAAATTTTGACAGAGAGGTATTTATAATTTTCTAAACCATAAGAGACAGTTCGTATTTTAAGTAAACTTCAGGAGTATATTTGTAATTTACCCTTTTATATATTAACCATCACGGTTACAACTAGACATAAGATTGAATCTTTGTAAACAATCACAGTTTTCGGTTAAAAACTAAAATCTTTACTACAATATCAATTACTTTTTTGACTTTCAATCTTAGTTTTTTAATTTTACTATCACGGTTAAAATACTTGACGAAAAGGTTAGAAAAACCATCACGCCTTTATACATCATGCTTTTTGTATTGAAAAATACAGAGATTGAAAACTTAAGATCACAGTTGAAAACTGTGATCTTTTAAGTATTACTGTAGTAGTGGGTAGAAACATTTCCAATTGTCATTCCCCTGCACATTGATGAAATTCGAAAGGAAAGTGTAGGTGGTGAGTTTACCAAATTTTATAGTGACTTGGATAGAAATTTTCTTGATGGTATTCGTTTCTTACTTTCCATTCATACCATATATTTAGAGGGTACTGGCTTTGGTCCAGTCTAGGATCGTATTGGACCGTGTTGTTAGATCCGTAGGGGCCCACCACGGGTCCCGTTTTGATAATCCGAACCGTTCAATGTGTAGAACTCGTCAAGTACTATATGCCTGTAAAAAATCACGTTGATCGGATATCGATAGCTATGAGAACAAAACAGTTTTTTATCAATTGTTAATTGTTTCACCGTCCATTTTTTTTAAATACAAAACTGATTTGATCACATAGCTATTGATATCCGATCACCGTGATTTTTTATAGGCATGTAGTACTCGACGAATTCTATATATTGAACGGTTCGGATTATCAAAAGAGACCAAAAAAATGGACCCCATAGACTGAACTAGACGAGTCCAATTTTGATCTCAACCTGAGACAAGCTGGATCCTATTTAGAGACCTTACTATTCAAACATATATTTGCTTGGTTTGTTGATTTTTCCCATGTTCTAGTTTAGGGGAATAATTTGACTAACGTGACTGAACATATAAAAGTAAAATCTTCTTTTGAGTTAGAAGTTTTGATATTTTTGGTTTCTTCTCTTTTTTTTTTTCTTTTTTTTTTTTTTTTTTTTTTTTTTTTTTTTTTTTTTTTTTTTTGTGTTGCTAAGAGCATTAGTATCAGCATCGGCAAAATCGATTCTTAGCTAAACTAGCGATATAAACTTCAAAAAACGACGTTCATCAGTCTTGCTTGCAACGCGTCAAAACTTGTGATTGCTACAGCATCTCGCTACAACAAGCGATGTACTGTTTATCGCTACTTGTGTGTTATTGGATGTCCATCTGGAAGTCCGGTCGGACGTCTGGCCGGTCAACCGGTCAAGGGCAAATTTTTTTATTTTTTATTTTTTACATTTCCTCCAGTTTTATTTTTACAAAGGAACATAAGAATTATTTGGTTGACAGCTCATCAATTTAATTGAAAAAAAAAAGAATAACAAATATTTTAATAAGATTGAGTTAGAATATAGAGTTTGATGTAGTGGGGTGACTAGTTAAAATAGAAAAATGGCTTTTTAAGTTATAATTTGACTAAAAATTTGAAAACACTGATGTGAATGCTCTAACTCATTTCAGGCATAGCAAATATAGACATGGTTCATCATTTGAGGCAATCTCCTATTGTTTTGATTTTATTTTTGACAATGCACCGTTTAAGTTGGGTGAGGAAACACATTTTGAGAATAATTTATATGTTTGCTTCCTTCAATGTATTATTATTATTATTATTATTATTATTATTATTATTATTATTATTATTATTATTATTTTGTAATTAAAAAAATAAAAATATAAAAAATAGTGCTCATGTAATCCTTTATTCTATGAATTGAGTGATTGAACTTAATTGTGGTATTTTATTACGTTAACTTGAGAATTGTGTTGAAGCTAGACATGCTAGCTACTTTGTTAAAGTATCTCATATGTTCATATTTGTAAATCATTGAACTACACTTTAACCATATGAATATGATTCTTAGTTGATAAGTGGACACGACTTGATGATCTTGAAGAATGATAGTAGAGACTTTTAATTATTTTAGTTTTGTGCCAATCATTTATTGGAGGGTTATCATTCATTTACTAATAATTTTTCTTTTGGAAGCACATTAATTTGTTGTTTAGTCTCATTATTTCTTCTTTTTTTGTTGAATGCTAAAAATAAATCAATTTGACATCACACTTATATTCGTTTGAGATCATGAAAGTTGAAGGATCATACAAATTCTTGGGAGATCTTTATTTTTTAGGGAATCTTTATTTTCTTTCTTTCTTTCTTTAATTATTTCTTCATTTACCGTTCCAAATCAATTTGAGCAAAATAGATTGTCGGATAGATTCAAAATGCCTCATGTGGACTGATTTGATGGGACGGGAGATTCAATTTTTTACAACTGACTTTACTCGGACATTCATGGGACTAACCCGAGCCCAAAAGCTTTCATTGTTTGGAAGAATTGTGTTGGGAGTTGCTACTACTTGGTACACCAAGTTAGAAGATATAGTGTGATGCCCCAAATTCTATACTAAGTTGAAATTTAGAAAACGTCGCTAATGAGTTCTTTGGTCAATAACCAAGTAAGATCCCATGAAAGATCGGGAGAGTCAAAATAGTCTCCCTTCTAAGTCTAAACTTCTTAAATAGGAAAACTACATTTTTAACAAATATTAATAAGGTATTAACACAAGAACAACATAAGTTGATGAGAAAATAAAGAATAGGTTTACATAAGATAATATATATAACCAAAAGTAATAATTAAAAAGTTTAGTTTTAGTTACAAAATAACAGGCTTCATCAATATTACAACTCAAAATATGATTACAAAATAGACTTGAACAAAAATAAGTCCTAATTTCTCCTAAGGAAGCCATACGTCTTCGACAGTCTTCGCGGCACCGTTGTCTGGATAAAATTTTTCTGCATTTGAAATGAAATGCCATGAGCTTAGAATACCCAGTAATCTCACACACACCCCGTCCATTTTTCCTAATCCAATACACATTCACAATTAAACTAATAATGAAGCATGATATTCAAATCAATAGATAAAGGGTTTACAATGTTAGGTGTTAGTAAACTAGAAATCTCCCAAAGAGATTTCATCCTCCCAACTACAAAAATTGGACTCTGATTATTCAACGCTCCCTCTTTTGTTGCTTTGCAGACCTTATCTCGGATGCCTACAACGGTTATTTACTACGTAGCGCCAACCAAGGACCTAAAAAAAGATGGTAAAACATTGGTCAACAATGCAAACCTCCCCAACCTTATAACATCAAATATCAATAACCACCTAGGGTCCACATATAACCGATCCATTCAAGGGCTCCAAAACAACCGCTTGCACAAGACTTAATCCTCAAATAGGGAATGCATCCCACCAACAAATCTTGAAGTTAGCATGTCATTATCTCATAAAAATTACTTTGTCGATCAAAATCCCGACACCACCCTTATTAAGTTTCCCGTTGAGTTAGGTGTGTTATGTTAAGGTTATAAAAATTTATTGAAATAACAATCACTACACAAGCATAAGCATTTCAAGACTAAGTTTAAGGAAATACAACCACAAACATACATAGATGATGTACTAAATGTTCATTAATTAATAAGAGGCACATTCAATCAAATACAAGCACAAAACTATTAAATGTAACAAATTTCCAGATTGGGACCACTTTGAAAACAACTATCGAAGAGGTACTTTCAATGGTCCTGAAGACTTGGCCTTGTAAGAGTTTGTAGAGAATTTTATTTATTTTCAAAATCAATTTCCAGAACTGAGATAGCCTTTCCAGATCTTTAGTTAGTAATAAAATACTCCAGACCTGTGCAGATTCGTCGATAGTTACGAAAATAGTTTTTTCTCTCAAACCACTCATTCATTTCAATTTTATTTGAAAGTTAACATTGTAAAGAAGATTTTGATTCAAAAATGTGCTCAAGGAATTTTTCTACATTTTTCTGGAATTTTTGAAAATCAGCTGAAAACACCGATTGTTTTATGCTCAAAACTTGAAATAAAAAAAGTTATAGAAAAATAGGCAACCATGGGTAATTATACAATTCTTATATGATAAAAATATGCTAAATGGTGTATTAAAATCTCAGATTTTTAGTTTGAAGGTGTGCCTTTAAAAATGATGCATCAAATAAATTAGAATTTGTGAGTTTACTTTAACAAAGAATGAACACAAGCAAGGAAGTCAACAACACTCAATCACTCTTATTTAAACACATGAACCCTATATGTAAACACATGAAAATTATATTCTCAGCACATATATTTATGTATTTAGAAGAGAAAAGAAAGAATAGAGTATTGTGTGGCTTACTTTCTTGGTAAGAGATGCTAAGGTTGGACAGAGTTTCCTCAGTTTTTTCTCCATTCTTTCTTCCAAGCGCACACCTTGCTCTCCTTCCCACTCTCTCAGCCATGTGTGTGTGTGTGTGTGTCTATATGTGTGCATGTGTGTGTGTGTTTGAGTGTGCAAAATATGCTAGGGGGTGGTTCTATTTAGAGAAAAAAAAAATGGTGAAAAGTCTAAAGTGTCCTTGGTTGGAATGAAATGGAATAGTTTTGGATTTAGTTGAAAAGAAATGGAATGGAGGTTGATTAAAATGTTTAAGTAGGGTTTAAAACATGATTTAGTTATGGTTAGTTTGAATGAAACTAGATTGACATGTGGTACAAGACATGCCTCCAAAATTTAGGGATTTTGACTAACTTTTTCCATACTTTCATGAATTGTGTTACTAAAGGTACACTACAAGAGTTCTCTTGGCCATGTGCTTGGTATTTTTTGGTTTGGGCGGGGGCGGCTGCCGGGGGGAGGGGGGTTGGAAGGGGTTCACTTTTTTTTTTTTTTTTTTTTTTTTTGGGTTCAAATACATATTAAATTATTGTAGATATTTGTGGAAAAACATTATTACATTGAGGTGTACTTATATATATATATACATAAAGTAGTGAAATTGAGGCTAAAGTGTAATAGTAATAAAGTGTGAGGGCATGGACTAAATTTAAAAATTAAAATACCTATTTCAAATATAGAATTAATTAAAATAGTGATAGGAAAGATAATTCGGATTGTGGTACTTTGCTTTAGAATTAAAAGTGAATAATCGAGCAAAAATGACGATAACTGGGAATTAAGGTTTTTAAGCGATTAATCTATAATTAGAGGACCTAAAAATTAATATAGGAGTTATAAAAATGATTTCTAAGTTATCAGGAGTGATTAGAGTTAATCAAATTCGCTTGCAATGGGTTTTAGTTCTAGGGTTAAATTTGTGAGAAAATGAAATTTCAGGGGTTTTATTGAAATAATCAGCAATATTAGGATTGGGTCTCTACAACCTATCCCCCTTAAACAAATTTCGTCCTCAAAATTCCAATTACACATTGGGTTCAAAAAGTTGCGGATCTCAAATCCTCTTCGGCTGCTTCCAATCTAGCACAGCCTCCACTTTGGACGGATCTACTGCTATTCTATCTATTGACACCACATGGCCTAAGAATTTCATTTCCTTCATCCGAAATTCAAACTTACTTGCCTTGGCTTACAATCGATTGTCCTTACGGACTTGGAAGACAATCCTTAGGTGTATGCTCCTCTTTCGACCTCAAGTATACCAGAATATCGTCGATGAACACTACTATGAACTGATCTAGATATGGCGTAAAAATCTTGTTCATCAAGCTCATGACTACAGATGGTGCGTAGGTAAACTGAAAGGCATCACCACAAACTCGTAGTGGCCATACCTAGTATGAAGCGCGGTCTTTGGTATATGCTCATCCTTGACTCGTAGATGGTGATAGTTGGACCTAAGGTCAATGTTGGAGTAATATCTTGAACCTCTAAGTTGGTCAAAAAGATCGTTGATCTGTGGAAGTGGATAGTAATTCTTGATTGTGACTCGATTGAGTTGGCGATAATTGATACACAGTCTCAATGTTCCTCCTTTCTTCTTGGTAAAGAGAACAAGGGCTCCCCAAGACGAAGTACTTGATCTGATGTATCCTTTCTCAAGTAATTCGTGCAACTGTGCTTTCAATTCCCGAAGCCCGGTAGGTGCCATACGATATGGGGCCATTGATATTGGAGTGATTCTAGCTTGCAACTTAATGCTAAAGTCTCTGTGTCGGGTTAGTGGTAGTCCTAGTAATTCCTTGGGAAAAATGTTTGCGTACTCGCAGACTTCTCGCGGGAGTTCCAATTCGGCCCAATCTTCTTTATTTAAAATCAAACTTGTTATTCATCCCCAAGTTGATCATGCCATTGTGTCCTGAGATTCATTGAGGTTAGGGAATCTTGTCTATCCCGTTTAAACAAGAAAAGCGTTCTATCAAATTGTAAGTCATCTCCTCATTGTGATAGTCATCAATCACAGCTTGGTGTACAAACGATCAATCTATGTCCAACATGATGTCGGAATCGGACATTTTCATGCCTTGGGGTCAAGAATCAAATGCACAAACAATTCCTAAGGGTTCGCATACCAATTCTAATGATTCAACACAGACTGCAGTTATGAAGGAATGCGATTAAGAAAACGTGTACCCAAGAGTTTTAAAACTAGATTAATAGAAAGAAATACGAAATTGAGATGAAAGAATAAGAAATGGCTATAGCAATAATTTCAATTAACATAAGAATCAATGGAATTTGGATGAATGATATAATGAAATGGATGACATTACGATTTCAAAATTTAATGTGGTCAAGTTTATAGAGGTTGTGACTAAAATAGATATCTAACCTGAAATTGTGTTAGCCATACGCGTTTCAAATTGAATATCTAAGATTCGTTACTAAGTAAAGAAAATTTAATTGTTTACAAGAGACCTTGTACTAGATAGAATAATCAAGGCTTAAAGGTTGTAAATTTAACAAATGGTAGAATTGAAAAATATAAATTAAGACCAAATGGTAATGACTTAATCTTGAATATGAACGACATCAAGCAAATGTTATAGATATGAGATTCATAGATATGCTATAGATGAGGATATGACGATAAACATAAGATTCATAGAAATAAAATTAGCCCAATTTCTATATTGTATCTAATGCACAACACGAGGTCCCATTCAGAGTTCAAACTACTTCCCTTAGTGTAGACACCCCATTTTTGACCGTCCTCAAGACTTGGACGTCACCATTTGAATACTCGGTGATCATCCATGTTTGTGTTCGTTTGGAGTTCCCGGAGGTCTCGGCTACGCGCCTTGCCTCAAGAACTTCGAACTCGACTGTTTTGTGCTTGGTTTGACACCAAACACTTGTGTTTTGCCTTTGAGAGGCAGGGTAGGGCTTGTAGACTATCCCCACCCACCACCGGTAGTGGCTAGAGGCCACCGGCTGGTTTTTGTCTCCATCGGCACTGTAGTTTGCCGGTCGGCATAGTTTGTTGCTGGTCGGCACTTTTTAGTGCCGGTCGGCACTCTTTTTTGCCAAAATGGCATTTTTGGCCGGCCGACTACTATGCATCTGCTTTTGCAGATATTTTAAGACAGCTGTCTTGCTTTTGGCTCCCCTCCATACACGTGTATGGAGGGATTTCTCTCTTGGAAGCTTGTCTTGTAAGCTTTACAAGACAATAAGCTTCTATAAAGAGAAGCCTTGTCTCTTGGCTTTAGGGTTAGAGACTTGAAACACTTGGGAGATATTTAGACAGCCATTGTTAGGGTTTGAGTTCTAGGGTTAGGGTTTGATACACCTTATCTCTCTCTTTTTCCCTCTTGTGTGTGTTTTAGTGTGTTTAGTCCATACTATTGCACACAAACACCTAGTGTTTCACCTTCACTTAGCTACTGAGGTTCTAAGGGACTGTGCTTACTTGCCATTTCTCATGCATCAGGGTTCGAACACTCAGACACCTATTCGGACCCTCTTGCATGATGGCAGATATGTAATTATGGTGCTTACTAGCCATTTCTCTTGCATTAGGGTTTAAACACACGGACACTTATTCGGACCCTCTTGCATGATGGCAGATA
>NW_021025018.1:109873-127809 GCF_004153795.1 Camellia sinensis
TGGTACAAATACATATTAAAATTATTTAATATTGTGGAAAAAACTTATTACATTGAGGTGTACTTATATATTATAAACATAAAGTAGTGAAATGAGGCTAAAGTGTAATAGTAATAAAGTGTGAGGGCATGGACTAATTAAAAATTAAAAAAAAAAAAAAAAAAAAAAAAAAAAAAAAAAATTAAAACAAAAAAAAAAAAAAAAAAAAAAAAAAAAAAAAAAAAAAAAAAAAAAAAAAAAAAAAAAAAAAAAAAAATAAAAAAAAAAAAAAAAAAAAAAAAAAAAAAAAAAAAAAAAAAAAAAAAAAAAAAAAAAAAAAAAAAAAAAAAAAAAAAAAAAAAAAAAAAAAAAAAAAAAAAAAAAAAAAAAAAAAAAAAAAAAAAAAAAAAAAAAAAAAAAAAAAAAAAAAAAAAAAAAAAAAAAAAAAAAAAAAAAAAAAATCACTAAAAAAAAAAAAAAAAAAAAAAAAAAAAAAAAAAAAAAAAAAAAAAACAAAAAAAATTAACCTATTTCAAATATAGAATAATTAAAATAGTGCTAGGAAAGATAATTCGGATTGTGGTACTTTGCTTTAGAAATTAAAAGGAATAATCGAGCAAAATGACGATAAACTGGGAATTAGTTTTTAAGCGATTAATCTATAATTAGAGGACCTAAAAATTAATATAGGAGTATAAAAATGATTCTAAGTATCAGGAGTGATTAGAGTAAATCTAAATTCGCTTGCAATGGGTTTATTCTAGGGTTAAATTTGTGAGAAAAAAAATTCAGGGTTTTATGAAATAATCAAGCAATTATTAGGATGGGTCTTACAACCTATTCCCCCCTTAAATCAATAATTTCTGTCCTCAAATTCAATTACACTTGGGTTCAAAAAGTGCGGATCTCAAATCCTCTTCGGCTGCTTTCCAATCTAGCACAGCCTCCACTTTGACGAGATCTACTTGCTATTTCTATCTATGACACCACATGCCTAAGAATTTCATTCCTTCATCCGAAATTTCAAAACTTACTGCCTTTGCTTACAATCGATTTCCTTACGGCTTGGAATCAATTCTTAGTGTATGCTCCTCTTTCGACCCCTCAAGTATACCAGAATATCTTCGATGAACACTACTATGAAACTGATCTAGAATATGGCGTAAAAATCTTGTTCATCAAGCTCATACTAAGATGGTGCGAGGTAAACTGAAAGACATCACCACAACTTCGTAGTGCCAACCTTAGTATGAAGCGCGGCTTTGGTATATGCCATCCTTGACTCGTAGATGGCTGATAGTGGACTAGGTCAATGTTGGAAGTAAATATCTTGAACCTCTAAGTTGGTCAAAAAGATCGTTGATCATGTGGAAGTGAAGATAATTCTTGATTGTGACTCGATTGAGTTGGCCGATAATTGATACCGTCTCAATGTTCCTCCTTTCTTCTTGGTAAAGAGGAAACAAGGGCTCCCCAAGACGAAGTACTTGAATCTGAATTATCTTTCTCAAGTAATTCGTCAACTGTTGCTTTTCAATTTCCCGAAGCCCGTAGGTCCATACGATAATGGCCATTGATATTGGTAGTGATTCTAGCTTGCAACTTATGCTTAAAGTCTTGTGTCGGGTTAGGTAGTCCTAGTAATTCCTTGGGGAAAAATGTTTGCTACTCGCAGACTTCTCGCGGAGTTCCAATTCGGCCCAATCTTATTTATTAAAATCAAACTGTTATTCATCCCAAGTTGATCATGCCATTGTGTCCTGGATTCATAAGGTTAGGGAATCTTGTTCTATCCCGTTAAACAAGAAAAGCGTTCTATTCAAATTGTAATGAATACATCTCTCATTGTGATAGTCATCAATCACAGCTGTGTCAAACGGATCAATCTAGTCCAACATGATGTCGGAATTTCGGACATTTTCATGCCTTGGGGTCAAGAATCCAAATGCACAAAAATTCCTAAGGGTTCGCATACCAATCTAATGATTCAACACAGACGCAGTTTTATGAAGAATGCGATTAGAAACGTGTACCACAAGTTTTAAAACTAGATTAATAAAAGAAAATATCTAAATTTAGATGAAAAGAATAAGGAAATTGCTATAGCAATAATTTCAATTAACATAAGAATCAATTGGAATTTGATGAATGATAATAATGAAAGGGATGACATTACGATTTTCAAATTAATGTGGTCAAGTTTATAGAGGTTGTGAACTAAAATAGATATCTAACCTTAAAATTGTGTTAGCCATACGCGTTCCAAATTGATATATCTAAGATTCGTTACTTAAGTAAAGAAAATTTAATTGTTTACAAGAGGCCTTGTACTAGATAGAATAATCAAGGCCTTAAAGTGTAAATTTAACAAATTGTAGAATTGAAAAAATAAATTTTTTTTTAAAATTTTTTTTTTATTTTTTTTTTTTTTTAAAAAAAATGACCAAATTAATGACTAATCTTGAATATGAACGACTATTCAAGCAAATGTTATAGATTGAGATTCATAGATATCTATAGATGAGGATATGACGATAATTACATAAGTATTCATAGAAATTAAATACCTCACCGACCAATTCTATTTTGTAATCTAATGCACAACACGAGGTCCCATTCAGAGTGCAAAACTCCCTTAGTGTAGATCACCCTTTCTGACCGTCCTCAAGACTGGACGTCACATTTAATACTCGTGATTCATCCAGTTTGTGTTCGTTTGGAGTTCCCGGAGTTCTGGCTACGCGCTGGCCTCAAGACTTTCGAATCGACTTTTTGTGCTGGTTGGACACCAAACACTTGTGTTGCCTTTGAGAGCAGGTAGCGGCTTGTAGACTATCCCACACCACCACCGGGTATTGACTAAGCGCCACCGGATGTTCTTTGTCTTCCATCGCCACTGTAGTTTGCCGTGTCGGCATAGTTTGTTGCTGGTGGCACTTTTTAGTGGCCGGTCGGGCACTCTTTATATTAGCCACCATTTGCAATTTGTCAGTTTTTGCGGCGGCACTACACTGTCTCTGCTTTTGGCAGATATTTTATGACAGCTGTGTAGCTTTTCGGCTTACGGCCCCTGCCATAACACGTGTATGGAGGGATTTCCCTCTTGATTAGTTGTTTGTAAGCTTTACAGACAATAGCTCTATAAAGAGAAGCCTTGTCTCTTGGCTTTTAGGGTAGAAGACTTGAAACACTTGGGAGATATTTAGACAGCCATTGTTAGGGTCTGATTCTAGGTTAGGGGTTTGATACACTATCCTCTCTTTTCCCTCTTGTGTGGTTTAGTGGTTTAGTCCATACTATTGCACACAAACACCTAGTGTTCACCTTCACTTAGCTACTGAGTTCTAAGGAGCTAATTTTGAAGTTTTGGTGTTAGATTCCAGCAAGGGAGGCCATTGGAGCACCATTGTTGAAGGCTTCGTCATCAAGTTAAGAAACTACACCTTTATTCCCCATTTTGCATTGATTTTCACCTTTATGCTTAGAGCTGTTTCGTCTTATTGTATAGCACAAAAAAGTTCATTGTTTTTAGGCCCCTTGATGTTTATTAGAGTGTCTTGTGGTTTGAGGTGTTTGACGTCCTCTTAGGGCCTTGAAAGGCCTCATTTTGGTGCGCTATTTTGTGCTAGTTGGACTTGGTGTTTGGCTCTTTCCACAACTGAAATCTTGAGATTTCCAAGTGGTGGAGGGATGGTCGCTTGAAGTCTCTAAAAGGAGAGGGCCACACCTCTCCTTGTTAAGTCCTTGAAAAGGGCAATGTTTTGGCCTCTAAAGGGAGCTATGTGTTGAGTGTGTGTTGAGCAATGTATAGACTATTTTTTCATGGCTTATTTTTCATAATATAAATGATATTTAAATTGGTTTGGTACTCCCATGCATGCTTAGCATAGTTTCATGTAATGCCATTTTGATTCCTTAACATGTCTTAGGTCGTGTACCTTTTTTTCTAGCATGTTTTAGGCTTACATTTGTGAAGATTTTGTGCTTATCTTGACATGTTTTAGGTCTGTCCATAAGTATTTGGGTTGGATTTTAGCATGCTTAGTATATCCCCTTTGCATTTTGGCTTGTTGCGCTTAAGTGTGTGAGTGTGTAGCATGCCATTCTGCATTGGATTTGGTGATTTGGGGCATCCACCATGTCATTTCAGACCTTATAGTATGCTTGCATGCTTGCTTTAGTTGTCCCTTTAATGCTTGAAGGTTGTCATCTCATGCTCCATGTTTTGGTGATTAGCTGCCTTGGTTTTTGAGTCATTTGGATGCCATCTAAGTGATCTTTAGGCCTTGTATTAGGTCTAAAATCTTGTTTTGGTCAATAAGTTCAATGCCATGTTTGGTCTTGGCTAAGTGTAGTTCAATACTCTATGGTTTGCTTTGAGCACTTAGGCCATTTGTTGCATGCTTGGCTTGATTTATTTGCTTGGTTGGCATCATTTTATAGCATGATTTTTAGAGCTCATGTTGCATGCTAACTAACTTGTTCTTGGGTGGTCCATGAATTCTCGTCAATGTGCTTGATGTTTTGCTTAATGCTTGAGGTTTGGACCATAACATGTGTATGTGTGCATGTTGTTTAGCCTCATTTTTGGCATTTTTGGCATACTTTTTGGGCCTTATTAGAGCTGCCAAGTCTTGTATAAGTCCATCTTTACATCCATTTGCATGGTCCCATGTTTGCTTGTATGCTTGCATAAGCTGTTTGCATGTCATGATGCAGCCTTAGCTTGCATGTTAGGTTGCATTGCATCTTGCATGCATGCCTTGTTCCTGACTTGATGATAGGAATTGGGCCTTGGTTTGTTTTGATTGGTTGTTTGATTGGTTTGCATTTCATTTGACATGAAAGTTGCCACACTTGGTCACTTTGGCCATCATGCATGGAAATGCGTGATTGGTGGTCAAGAACAAGAAATATGTCCCTTTGAGTCATTTACAATGATAAGAGACATGTTGTGCCATATATGCTTGAATTGTGCCTGCCATGCTTTGCCTTGCCTCTGTTGCTGTCATTGCAGATTCTGCAGGAACACTCTGCGACCCGCAGTGTAAGTGCCGACCGGCAATAATTTATCTGCCGACAGCTTCATTTTGTGCCGTGGCCATATCACACTGCCCGGGTGCATTCCATTCAGCGGTGGCACTCCTCATTGTCCGAGAAAAGCAGTCCTGAGGTTTGGCAACCTCCAGAGGAGGTGAAGGAAGCGAAAACAGAGGAACGCTCAGTATGCAGCGCATTCCGGAGGCCGATTTACTGTTTTCTTAGTTTAATTTAAATTTGCTTAGTTGATTAGCATTTGTAATATTAAATCAGCTTGCGTAGATTAATTAATTTGTAATATTTATTTGCGTCTCCGAGTTGAGGCAAATCTGTAATAAGTGTCGTGTGGGTGTAGTGTATGTCTTCCAATCCCCACTTTTTCTCCCTTTTTATTTACTGCTTATGATGTAGATTAGGGCACTCTTAAATTAGCATATCTTTGCTTGCATGCGTGCTCCATCATTTGTAATTACATACATTAGGCTTCGGTACATCACGCTAACTTCATCTGTACTTAATTCACAAATTGAATTTGGTAGTGATCGCATTTCGCATGCCATGTTTAGGGTTAAGCGAGCCTGCCTAGATTGCATTTTTGCATGTGATGCATTAAGCCATTTTTTAACATGAGCTAGGATCACGCATGTGTTGCTAACTAGTTTATTGTTTTTGGCACGGAGCACGATGTTAAGTGTTTACCTTAGCATCCTCATGCGTGTGAATGTTGCCATGACAGTATGCTTGTCCCATGCGGCTAAATGCTTATATGATAAACTGTTTAAATGCCTGTGGTGAGGTTCGATGTTTGAGTGTGAAAAACTCGTTGAAATCCGTATTTTAGCCTACTTGCGAGTAACAAATTCCAAAGCACTTTTTCAAAACCGAACGGTATATGCATTGCTTATTCCAAAATTAGCAATCTAGTCTATACTTGTTTGCTGCGCGCATAACATAGAATTTCTAGGCTAATAAATGAATAGAACACATAATGTTTAGAAAACGGATATCATAGTTAGTAGAGGCCGCGTCTTCGGACCGGGTGAAATGGGTGCTCATAGCTGGACATTCTCAATCGTACCCAAGCTCCCGAGCCGAGACAAACTCGGTGTTGACTGATGACGGACATGTGGCCTTCGGCACCGAGTCAGGGTTTCCTAAATTTTCCCATTAAAAAATATTTAGGTGGCGACTCTGTATCTGGCAAAGCAGTCCATGTTTGGCATTACTTTTTCAAAAATCTGCTTCTCAAAACGATTTGCCAGATTTGGACTCTTTGGTTCAGATTAAGAACTGCGAAAACAAAATCGCGAGTCCGAACTATAGTAGCATAAGGCCCCCCTCCGCGGGCGCGTCTACACTTAGCAGGTGATCATCAAATCGTTTAGAGTAAAAATACGTGGCGCGGCAATTATAAATCTAAAACATTTTTTCATGAGTATCTCTTGTTGTGTTCAAAATTTGAAGAAATGTCCTGAGGTTGGTCAAGAAGGTTTCAATTTTTTGATATATTTTAATTTATAGAATAGATAGTGTTATCATAATATAACATAGTCGGGGCAAGGTAGTTTCTAATCGCAAGTCGAAATGCTTGGGTAAGGGTTGAACCTGGGCTCTAATACCAAGTTGTGATGTCCCAAATTCTATACAAAGAGTTGAAATTTAGGAAATGTCACTAATGAGTCATTTGGTCAATAACCAAGTAAGATTGCAAGAAAGATCGGAGGAGACAAAATAGTCTCCCTTCTAAGTCCAATCTCCTTAGATAGGAAAGCTACATTTTTTACAGATCTTAACAAGGTATTAACACAAGAACAACATAAGTTGACGGGAAAATAAAGAATAGGTTTTGTGATAGCCAAGCATGCATAACACATTCATGCATCCATTTATGCTAGGAAACTCTTGTATTACATGTGCATAGTGCATATGATATGTGTAGACACCCCATTTTTTACCGTCCTCAAGACTTGGACGTCATCGTTTGAACACTCGATGATTATCCATGTTTGTGTTCATTTGGAGTTCCCGGAGGTCTCGGCTACGCGCCCTGCCTCAGGATCTCCGAACTTGACTGTTTAGTGTCTGGTTTCACACCAAACACTTGTTTTTGCTTCTGAGGGGTGGAAATAGCTTGTTACTCATCCCTACACCTCACCGGCCATGGCTTGAGGCCACCGGCCCTGTTTTGTTGCTACCGGCCATTGGTTATGGCCGGTCGGCACTCTTTATGGTCAGCCGACCATTGTTTTGGTCAATTTGTCATTTTTGGCTGGCCGACCACTGTTCATCTGCTTTTGGCAGATATTTTATGCCAGCTGTGATAGCTGGCATCCGCAATTAACCCCCTCCATACACGTGTATGGAGGGATTTCCCTCTTGCTTAGCTTGTTTTGTAAGCTTTGCAAGATTGGAATCCCTATAAAGGGAGGGCTTCTCCTCCCTCCTCGAGGGTTCCAGGAAGTTCCAGAGGTCTGGTTTTAGGGTTACGAGTCTTGTATCGGGACCACCTTGTATTGGTTTTCCCACCACTGAAATCCATGTTTTGAGGTCCTAAGAAGGAGAGGGTCATCCCCTCTCCTTGTTGCCTTCAATATTTGTCATTTTTGCCTCATGTGTGAGCATCTTGTTTAAGTTCATGATGGCCATGTCTTAGCTGGTATTTGTGGTTGTTTTGCCATGTTATATCTCTGTTTCAAGTTGGTTTAGACACATCATGCATGCTTTGCATACTTGCCTTGTAATGCCATGAAATTGCCTTAACATGCTTTGTGCTTTGAGCCTTGTTTTTAGCATGATTTTGGCTTAGCTTTGTGAAGCTTTTATGCATGTTTTAGTGTGCTTGAGGTTTGACTTTGGTTATTAGGGTCGTCCATGACTTGCTTTGTATAGCTACCATGTAATCTCCCTTATAGACCTTGAGTGTTGGCCTCTCTAGCATGCTCTCCTTGCATCATTTCAGTGGTTTGGCACCACTTATCATGTCATTTTAGTCCATATGGTATGCTTGTATGCTTGCAATTGATACTCCTTTGATGCTTTAAAAGGTTGATGTCTTATGCTCCATGTTTAGACCAGTATGTATGCTTCCATGTGTAGGCCATTTAGATGCCATCTAAGTGTGTTTTAGGCCTTGCCTCAACCTACATTGGGACTTTTTTGAGTCCCCTCGACCCTTTGGGACTCGCCTTGCATAGCCATGGTTTGATCCCTTAGGTTAGCCTTAGGCCTTGGGCTTGGTTGCATGCTATGCTTGCCTTGTTTAATTGGTTTGGCACCTTTTCTAACATGATTTCAGAGCTTGCTATGCTTGCCATATGTCCATGTTCATCCCTTTTAAGTGTGCTTAAAAGTTGCCTCTTTATGCTTAAGTGTTGGACCATGTGTGCATGCATGTTTGTATGTGACTTTGTCCCTTGTCTCTTAGCATCGTGGCCACTGATTTGGGCCTATTTTAGAGCTGCCTAAATTGGTTTAAGACCATCCTTCGCATGTTGTCCCATGCTCGCCTTGTGTGTTGTTACGTACTTGGCCTATCGCATGTTGTTGCATGCTTGAATCGCATTGCATTTGGCATGCATTTTCTTTGCTAAAGTTGCTTTACATGTTCCCATGCTAAGTCCTATTCACATGTTGTTGCATGTTGGTTATTAGCATTATTGTTACATGTCTCACATGCTTGTTTGCTTAGGTTGTGTGCCTAGTACACATTGCTTGTTTGCATGCTCATATTGCATACTTAGCTCGCATGCTTAGGTTGCATTTTGCATGCATGCCTTGCCTCTTGAATCACCATGATAGAGGTTGGATCCCTTGTTTGTTTGGTGTGCATTTCATTTGGCATTGAAATGGCACACTTGGCCTCTTTGGCCATCACGCATTGAAATGCGCGACTGGTGGCACGAGGGTCGAGGGCCACACTCACTTGAGTTCATAACATGATAGGGAGGTTGGTTGTGCAAACATTTGCTTTAAAATGCATTGCCATGCCTAGCTTGCCCTCTGCTACTGTCAAAACAGGATTCTACAGGAAGATATGGTTGACTAAACATATTGAGTGCCGGCCGACTAAATATATTTGGCCAAGAGCCATACCAATGGTCGATGACCAGTTTCCCCTGGCCGGTGGTGTTTCCTCTTGGTCGGTGACCTTCCACGATGATCAAGAAGTGATTCTGGAGCATCATTGGGACTTGCACAATTTTTAGAGGAGTAGAGCAGGGTAAACAGAGGCAGCTTGTGCATGGTGGTGGATTTCCGAGCGAAGCTAAGCACGCATGCATTGGACCCTCTTCCCGAGGCTATTTTACCGCTTTATTAGCTTAGTTAATTTGCTTAACTAGTTAAGTGGTCTGCAACTATTTAATTAGCTTGTTAGTTAGTTTAATTTGTATTATTCTTTTGGTCCCTCCGAGAGAGGGCGAATTGTGTAATAAGCGCGCGTGTGTGTGATGAATGTCTTCCAACCCCCATCTCTTTCTCCCTTTTATTTTACCTGCTTTGATGGCTAGTATTAGGGCATATTTTAATTAGCATCCTTATGCTATGCATGTATGCATTCATTCATCAGTATTGCATGCACCGGGCTCAGCGCATCATACTAACTGCATAGTATTTCAAATCTAACTTGAATACATGTTATCTGTTGCATTTCACATGCCATCCATAGATTAGCCAAGCCTATTCTAGTTGCATTTTGCCTGCGATGCATTAGCCATCTTAACATGGACTTGGATCATACATTTGATTACTAACATGTTCCTTGATTTGGCTTGGAGTACTAGGTGAGTGTTTATGCTTTAGCATCTCGTATGGGTGTGAATGTTAACATGAAAGCATGCTTGCCATGAGGCTAACTGCTTAGTTGATTTACTGCCTGAATGCCTGTGGGTGAAGGTTGGATTGTTTGAATTGGAATAATTCATTGAAATCCGTATTTTAGCCTACTTGCGAGTACCAAACCTCAAATCATTTCCAAACAATGGATATGCGATGCTTTGTTCCAAATTAGGCAATCTAGTCTATACTTTTGTGTTGTGCACGTCACATAGTAATTCTAGGCTAATAACCAGAATAAGAACACATAATGTTTTCAAAACTTGATATCATGGTTAGTAAAGGCCGATCTTTGATCGGGCGAGCGGGAGTGCTCATAGCTGACCTTCTCCAATTGTACCTAAGTTTCCGAGCCGAGGCAACTTTGGTGATGACGGATTCGTGGCCTTAGGCAAACGAGTCAGGGTTTCCTAAATTCCCCCATAAAAAATATTTAGGTGGCGACTCTGTATCTGGCAAAGCAGTCCATGTTTGGCACTTCTTTCTAAAAATTAGTTTTCCAAAACGATTTGCTGGATTTGGACTCTTTGATGATTCATCGGTCTTGCATTGCACTCTGCACGATTAGATACAGGATCGTGACATTGAGTCCTGAACTGTAGTAAGCCGAAATAAACAGAACGGGGCTTCTCTACCGGGACGTTCAGGCGCGTCTACAGTTTCTGGCGACTCTGCTGGGGATTTAGAGAACTTGACTCAAACTCATGATATCTTGTTTTGACTACCCTTACGTTTTTCTTTGCATTGCATGTGCATTGGTGCGCCTAAGTCACAGTGTTTGCCATCTGCTATTCCTGAACGGTTTGTCGGAGGCTCGCTTCGAGAAGCGTACCATAAGGCTGACTGGTTACGGGCTCTGCCACGATGGGAACACAAACCCCGGTTGTCACTGGGCACCCTTTTGACCATTCGACCTAGTGCATGTTCGGAATCCATAGTGACCATTCCAAGCTAGGACAGGTTGCTACCCGATTATAGGTTGTTTGAAGCCGCTGCGTGCGTAGTGAAACCCTAGCTCCTGACAAAATAGGACAGGGAAACCCTACCCCAATATAGGGGTGTTTTGGCTCCCTTTTACTTGCTATGTGCTTTTAGAGTGTATCTCTACAGGGAATGCGCATATCAGTTTGTAAATCTGAGTACCAGGCCTGTGGGCACCAGTATCGGTATTCTAAGAATTAGTTATATTCGCGGGTATCAGATTCAGTTTTGGGGCAGTGATTTTAGGGAACAGTGATCAGTAGTAAAGTACTGTTATTCAGCTATGCTTGTGTCTGTTTTGATTATGGCTGAAATGCTGCGTGTTTTCTCTTTCAGTTTAGAGATTTAGTATAGAATAGCCAGTGTTCTCCCTTGCTGAGGCAAGACAGATATCTGATCCGTCAATCAACCGGTTGCGTCAGTCACCGTTCAAGTTCAGCGGACTTATGATGACACAAAATTCGAAGGAGATTGTGGTTATGGCAGCCGCGTTGGACCGAGGAACCATCTTGCGGGATGAGACCAATGTCGAAGTACCACATCCGCTTAGGTCGCCTGCCACGCGCCCGATCTGGGAACCCCAGTTGTTTCAAACTCGTGAGCCCACAACATTTGAGTTGATGGGAATGATTGGCGACCTTCAAAGGTCTGTGTAGACACCCCATTTTTGACCGACCTTGAGACTCATATGTCACCAGTTGAGCGCTCGGTGATATTGCATATTGTGCTCGTTCAGAAGTTTCAGAGTCTCGGCTGCGAGCCTTGCCTCCGGACTTCCGGACTCTTTTGTGCTTTGCCTTGGTTTGCGAACCAGGCTCCGTTTTCTCTGTTTTCTCTTCCTGAAGGGAGGGAGATGTCTCGTAGATCATCTCTCAGTGGCCGTAGGCTACGTTTCGTGGTCGTAGGCCGTTTTACCCGTTTGGAGTCCGGTTTCCGATTTTTCGAAGCCGTTGGCCGTGTGCCTCGGTTTGGGACCGCTTAACCACCTCTGTTTGCTCCAGTTTTTGGTATACATCCTATTTTCTCCCTTTTGAGGGACACTGTGGCTCGAGAAACCAACTTCGTAGTCGAATACCACTCCCGGTGCCTAACAGTCAGTTTTCGGGGCCTCGGGCTGCACGTTTCGGCCCCCGAACCTTCATTTCGCATCGGTTTTGTTTCATTTTTGGCAGGGACCTCAGTTTCATTGGTAAGAAGGTCGTAGAAGGGCGGGAGGCCAACAATTGTTCAGACAACCAGTTTTATTCCTCCATCGCCCTCTGTCGCCCGTTTTTCCTCACTTCAAAGCCAATGTTGACCACCCTTGGGCCATTTTCTTGCACCCTAAATCCCATATTTGTGATGTACACATCTGGGAGGCCACCAATATTTGGTGGCCGGCCAGTAATTGCTTTTGAACCTTTTGAACCCCTTTGAAAATTGGGTTGTTCTCTCTCCTGGTTCATTGTCTCCAGTTTTAACCACATGGTTGTGTTGTGCACACATCAGAGGCTCTCTTTTTGGGGTGGCCGGCCACTAATGTTTCTTGACCCTTTTGACCCCTAGCCGACCGGCCATGGGAGGTAGCCGGCCGGCCACCTAAACCCTAGGTAACTGGCCGGCCAGAATCCTTGCATCAAGTACAGTGCAGATACACCCTCATTTTCCCCCCAGATTCTGTATCCGGGGGGGCCAACTTTTGGAGGGAAACTTGGCTTCATTTCCCTCCATTTCCCCCCCCTTTTCTCCCCCTCTTTTGCCTATAAAACCAGCCTCCCAGCTCTGTAATAAGGGTTAGAAAAATCACCTTTGAGCTCCCATATTGTATCTCTCTCCCTCTACACTTCCAAGCTTCAAACCTCTCAAGTCCTACACCCATTTCTTCACCAACCCATTGCCTCACCCTTCCATCCTCCATTCTAGCAGCTTGAGGTTGTTCTTCAGAGCCTAGGAGTGCTGCATTTTGGTCCAAAAGGCTGTCAAAGACTAGTCTTCAAGGGTGAGTCCCTATTCTCCTTTTTTGTGCTTTATTTTGTTCAATACATTAGCCATACTTGCTTGCTGTTTTTGGCTCCGACCCTAAATGGAGCTAGCATTATTTTGAGGTATTTTTCATGTTTGTTTAAGGGCCTCTCCCTGTTTGAGGCCTCCTTGTTGCACTTGCTTCATTACCTCCCTTGTATGCCATTTTCTTGTGTAGTATTTTTGGCTTATGTATAAACTGTTTTGAGGCATGTCATAAACTGTAAAGTGGCTTATTTTGAGCCCTTATTCAACATTTTTGAAGGGCTCATCACTGTTTGAGGCTTCCATCTGCCACTTGCCCTTATATCCCTCTTTTGGCCTCATTTTTGCATGATTTTTTAGCCCCTTTTGTTTGTCTTTCTGGACTTTGGTCTGAAATATAAATGGCCTTATTTTGACCCCCTCTTCATGTTTCATTAAGGGTCTTTTACTGTTTGAGGCATCCTTTTTGTACTTTGTGTTATAGCTTTCTTTTTGGCTTTGTTTTGCATAGTATTTTGAGCATGCTTGTGCACTGTTTTGGGTTTGATCATAAAATGTAAAAGGTCATATTTTGGGCCCCTCTTCAACATTGTTGAAGGGCCCTAATCTGTTTAGAGCCGGCAGCCATCACTTCCTTCTTTGTCTCCCTTTTGGCCCATTTTTGCATGCTAGCTTAGCCCCATTTGTGTTCGCTGTTTGGCCTCACCTAAAACTGTAAACATGCTTGTCTTGGGGCTGCCTTGAATCTGTCTTCACATGTCATGATCAAATAATGCACGCTTTGTATAGCTATAGGTCATTGCGTATGCCTAGTTTTGCATTTCGGGTCTCATTTCATGCATCGGGTGTCATTTTTCCATCTTTCGGGGTTGTTTTGCATCATATTTTGCTACTAAAATTTGCATATTTGCATATCATATTCCATGCCTTGCCATGTCTTGTTAGAGTGGTATTCGTGCCTTAGGTTCGGTCCTCGGTTTGCGTGCATGCGTGCACGTACTTCGAGAGTCTTATTTTCATCTAATGGCCTCTTATGTGAGTGTGGATGAGGTCCACTCATGTTGGTGTAAGTCCATTATGCATTGTGTTTGCCATTCCATTTCATAGCATTGTGTATGCTAGGTTGTATGTTAGCGCATTGTGTATGCCATCAAAACTATTGTTGGAGGAGGATTCACCAGCGGCCCGGCCTCCAACGAGAGAGTGGGGAGGGAGGAGGAAGAAGAGAAGGAAAAGAGAGGGATATTACATATCTTTATTTATTTATTTATTTATTATTATTATTATTATTTTAATCTTGATCAAAATGACATCATTTTCATAAATTGTAGGAAAATCCCTTTACAATACTATAGAGGATTTGAATGCGCGTCTAACAGTAAAATTAAGCACTCTAATACATATGTAGCTTATGTAAGCGTAGTGATGCAACCTGCGGTCAAAAAACTCACCCTCTGACGGATTAAATAATATTAACCAAACAACCCCACATGTCTTCGGTTTCACTGGGGAGTTTACCTCGGCTTCTCCATTCTGTTGCCTCCACTTGAGGTAGTCCCTTAGGTCTTCCTTGCTCCTCCCTGGAGCTCGGCTGTCTGGAATTTAGGAACCCTGACTCGTTTGCCTAAGGCCACGTGTCCGTCATCACCAAAGTTGCCTCGGCTCGGGAACTTGGGTACATTTGGGAAGGTCACTTCGTGAGCACCCCCGCTCGCCCGATCAAAGATTGGCCTCTACTAACCATGATATCTAGTTTTGAAAATTATGCGTTCTTATTCCGGTTATTAGCCTGGATTTACTATGTGACGCGCACAGCATACAAGTATAGACTGAGGCGTCTGAATTGAACAAAACATTTCATGTTTGTTTATTTTGAAAATGTTTGATGGTGCTACCGCAAGTAGGCTAAGACGTGGATTTGCCACCCTCGGGTGGCTTAGAAAAACATGATTTTGCCACCATCTAGTGGCTTAAAACACACATTTGATGAATTGTTCCAATTCAAAAACCCAACCTTCACCCACAGGCATTCAGCATTATATCACATAAGCATATAGCCTCATGGTATGCATGCTATCATGGCATTCACTCACACGCATGCAAGGATGCTAAAGCGTAAAACTTACCAGTACTCCAACCAAACAGAAGCTCGGTTAGAAATCCATGCATGATTCCTAACTATACAGAAATGTCTAATGCAACACATGCAAAAATGCAACTATAGCAGGCTCGGCTATTCTAAACATGGCATATGGAATGCTACAGCTAACATGTATTCAATTTGGAATTGAAAATACAATGCAGTTAGTATAATGCGCCGAGCCGGTGCATGCAAAACAGATGAATGAATGCAAACATGTTATCATATTGTATGCTAATTGAAACATGCCTAATCTAACCATCATAAGCGGGTAAATAAAAGGGAGAAAGACGTGGGATTGGAAGACATACATACACACACGCACACTTATACAGTTGTGCCCTGCGCAGAGGGTCCGAATAAATAATATACAGTCCCAAAAAATATTACAGTCCAAATAATTACAAAATCCTAATTAATTAACAAATTAACTAAGAAAACAATAAACTGGCATGCAAGCCAAGACTGCCCACTCTTCTTCAGATGATGGATGATGCATCCGGGTCGCCTTTGCACGGAAATCCAATGGGATGCCCCAATTAGCCTCTGTTTTGCAATATTTTTTGGAAAGCGCGCCAAGCCCGGAAGACTCTGATTCTTGATTGCTGCAACAGAGAGCAGGAAAGGGGCATGGCAATGTATTTTCACAAATGTATGCATGCCTCGATCCTCGTGCCACCAATCACGCATCTCGATGCATGATGGCCGAGGAGTCGAATTGTGCAACTCAATATAGAATGAATGCACATATAAACACAACAAAACTTAAACTCCATCATGGATAATCCGGAGTGTCGGTGACTGGGAATTGAGACACGTTCCGTCACTCGGAGTACGAAACGTCCCTCGTTCCCGTGCTCGGCTAACTCCTATCCCAAACACGATGTAATATGCATGACATGCATGAATGCAACTAAGATACAACCTAAACATGCACAATGCTATGAAATGGCATACACGATGCACGAGTAACACGGCATACACAATGCGCTAACATACAACCTAGCATACACAATGCTATGAAATGAAATGGCATACACAATGCACAAGGGACTTACACCAACATGAGGTGGACCTCAGCCACACTCACATAGAGGCCATACGATGAAAATGAGACAACTCAAGATGCGCGCACGCATGCACGCAAACCGAGGACCGACCCTAAGGCACGAAATGCCACTCTAACAAGACATGGCAAGGCATGGAACATGGTATGCTAGCATGAAAATTTCAGCAGCCAAAGTGATGCAAAACAGCCCGAAACATGACAATATAGCACCCGATGCATGAAATGAGACCCGAAATGCAAAACTAGGCATACGCAATGACCTATAGCTATACAAAGCATGCATTATTCGAACATAAAATGTAAATACAGACTCAAGAAGTCCCAAAAAAAGCATATTTACAGTTTTAAGGAAGGCCAAACAACGAACACAAATGGGGCTAAGCTAGCATGCAAAAATGGGCCAAAAGGAGGACAAAGAAGGAAGTGATGGCTGCCGGCTCTAAACAGATTAGGGCCCTTCAACAATGTTGAAGAGGGGCCCAAATATGACCTTTTACATTTTATGATCAAACCCAAACAGTGCACAAGCATGCTCAAAATACTATGCAAAACAAGCCAAAAAGAAAGCTATTAACACAAAGTACAAAAAGGATGCCTCAAACAGTAAAAGACCCTTAATGAAACATGAAGAGGGGGTCAAAATAAGGCCATTTATATTTCAGACCAAATCCAGAAAGACAAACAAAAGGGGCTAAAAATCATGCAAAAAATGAGGCCAAAAGAGGGATATAAGGGCAAGTGGCAAATGGAAGCCTCAAACAGTGATGAGCCCCTCAAAATGTTGAATAAGGGCTCAAAATAAGCCACTTACAGTTTATGACATGCCTCAAAACAGTTTATACATAAGCCAAAAATACTACACAAGGAAAATGGCATACAAGGGAGGTAATGAAGCAAGTGCAACAAGGAGGCCTCAAACAGGAGAGAGCCCTTAAACAAACATGAAAAATACCTCAAAATAATGCTAGCTCCATTAGGGTCGGAGCCAAAAACAGCAAGCAAGTATGGCTAATGTATTGAACAAAATAAAGCACAAAAAAGGAGAATAGGGACTCACCCTTGAAGACTAGCTTTGACAGCCTTTTGGGCCAAAATGCAGCACTCCTAGGCTCTGAAGAACAACCTCAAGCTGCTAGAATGGAGGATGGAAGGTGAGGCAATGGGTTGGTGAAGAAATGGTGTTAGGACTTGAGAGGTTTGAAGCTTGGAAGTGTAGAGGGAGAGAGATACAATATGGGAGCTCAAAGGTGATTTTCTAACCTTATTACAGAGCTGGGAGGCTGGTTATAGGCAAAAGAGGGGGAGAAAAGGGGGGGAAATGGAGGGAAATGAAGCCAAGTTTCCCTCCAAAAGTTGGCCCCCCCGGATACAGAATCTGGGGGAAAAGGAGGGTGTATCTGCACTGTACTTGATGCAAGATTCTGGCCGGCCAGTTACCTAGGGTTTAGGTGGCCGGCCGGCTACCTCCCATGGCCGGTCGGCTAGGGTCAAAAGGGTCAAGAACATTAGTGGCCGGCCCACCCAAAAAGAGAGCCTCTTGATGTGTGCACAACACAAACCATGTGGTTAAAACTGGAGACAATGAACCAGGAGAGAGAACAACCCAATTTTCAAAGGGGTTCAAAAGGTTCAAAAGCAATTACTGGCCGGCCACCAAATATTGGTGGCCTCCCAGATGTGTACATCACAAATATGGATTTAGGGTGCAAAAAATGGCCCAAGGGTGGTCAACATGGCTGAAGTGAGGAAAAAACGGCGACAGAGGGGGATGGAGGAATAAAACTGGTTGTCTGAACAATTGTTGGCCTCCCGCCCTTCTACGACCTTCTTACCAATGAAACTGAGGTCCCTGCCAAAAAGAAACAAAACCGATGCGAATGAAGTTCGGGGCCGAAACGTGCAGCCGAG
>NW_021025018.1:127859-159412 GCF_004153795.1 Camellia sinensis
CAAAATAAAATATTTAGGTGGCGACTCTGTATCTGGCAAAGCAGTCCATGTTTGGCACTTCTTTCAAAAATCTGTTTTCTCAAAACGATTTGCCGGATTTGGACTCTTTGGTTCAGACTTGGAACTGTGAGAAATTGAGAGTTCCGAACTGTAGTGAGCCCAACATTGAACGGAACAGGGGACTCATTCCTCCCGGGGCGTTCGGGGACGTCTACAGTCTGTAGCTAATCTCGCTTATGAAATGTCAGCTTCGCCACCAACCACATCGTATGCTGGGAATTTTGTACCGCAGGAGCCCCTGCTACTGGGGCGAATTGTGATCGAGCTCAGCCAACCTGAGGTTGTTTCAAGCTATAGCAATGACGTGTCAACAACAACCGGGTTTCGCTTTGATATAGCAACCCAAACCCTGGATCAAGCTGAGGCTAGAGGCAAGAATAAGATGAAGGCAGACGCTGATCCCATTGAATAACTGCTGTGGGCAGTTGAGGCTTTGAAAGCCAGGGGGTTCAATAAACAGTAAGTATTCACAGTTATGACTAAGACTGTGGATGATGCTTTCCCCACTCCAACCGAGGGCAGTTCAAGCTAGGCAAAAAATCGGGATAGACCCCGTCATGCCAGAACAGTTCCCTCCAATCCCAGCCCTGCATCGGGAAAAGATCAGAAAGCCAATGCAGCACTTGCCGATCCTTTTTCGAGTACATCCAGCAAAGGGCCACAGACTTCGAAGTACCTGCCCCGAGGGCACAGAGTCTTTCACGCTCTCTACATGCCTTTGTCTAAGGCACTTCAAATCCTGGCAGAAAAGGGTCATCTCAAACCTCTTGAGCCTCGGCCTCTCTCCAGCCATCTTCCAACGGGCCATGATGCTACTCAATACTGCGCGTATCATCAGCAGACCGGTCACAGCACCGACAATTGTTTTTGTCTTCGCTACGAAGTGCAAGATTTGATTGACAACGAAGTCATCCTCTTGCCAAGCTCGGCAAAGTCTGTCACCGCCAGGTTGTTAGATTTCGAGGATAGCGCGAGTATGTGATCAGGAGTTGGACCACCTGCGGACGGCACTCAGTTTGCTTTAGATGCGGCGTATGGCACGCACTGTTTTCAGCATTTGCGAATGCTGGTTTTTGTAATTTCTGGCTTGGGTGTTGAGTCAGTTCTTTGGTTTTGCTTTGAGTCTGTCTCATTGTCTTGAGTTAGTATTTTTTTGCTTAAGGGTCTGTGTTGTTGTATCGAGTCAGTCCTATTGTATAGAATGTCAGGTGATTCCGGGGTTGTTGCCTCGAACACCTTTTTTTTTTTGTAATTATCCTTTTTGCTTTCTTTTGAGTCTGTCTCTGCTGTGAAGCCAGTTGCAACCAAGAAATTCGAATGAAACAGCTGTGGCTGTCATGTTTTTTGTACTTATTGCTACTTCAAGCCTGTTGTGCCAGCAAGTTTAGATTGAAACATCAGTACATCTCACCTGCTCTTCTGCACCTTGAAGTCATTGTAATGACCTAAGTTTTTCAAAACTTTTTTTAACATTATGGTGAAAACGAAGAGGAAGAAATTCCTTGGGTTTTGCAAAAATTTGATCGTTTGAAAGAAAGAAAGGCATGCTAAGCCCTTAATGAACGAAATCATGCTTGTTAGTGTGAGTATTGAGAAGGACCCTGGCTTGATCTAGATTGGTTCCACACTGTCTTCAGCGCGAGCGATTAGTCGCTTTCTTAAAAAATTTCAAAAAATGTTTTGCACAGTCCTGCGAAGACCTGTGCAGAATCACTCTTGAGATTGTGCAGCTTAGGATCGCTCTCAGCCTCGAGACTCGACCCCCCCTTTACTTTCAAACCTTGAATGTGCATTCAGAATGTTCAACGGCCAACCGTAATGTAAGGCCTGTATGGCCAGATCAGAAGCACCCCTGGAACTAGGGGCAAAAGATGTCAGAGAATGCACTCGAAGAGTCCACAACGAAGATTGGCAAGAATATCAAATCCCAGAAGGGAGGAAAGAAGGAAGCATTGCTGAAGAACAACCGAGTTCCTATCCACAACATTTGGATGGACTTCTACAACATCAGTGAACAACAGTCATTCTCCTAGATTCAGATGGCTTCGAAATCCTAAAACCATTTGGCATGGACAAAGCTACACTTTTACCCTTGAGAGACTCGTTGGGCCGAAAACCCGTAAAGGCGACCCAGGCAAAAGTTAGAGCAAGAAAAAGAAGAAAAAGAACAAAAACAAAAGGAGGAAAAGAAAAAAAAAGAATACAAAAAACGAAAGAAAGAAAAATGCAAAAAAAAGAAAATAAAAATAATTGAAAAGAAAAGAAAAACAAAGCTCGCAAGGTTGAAAACCCAGAAGGGCGGCCTTGGAAAAAGTTAGAGCGTAGAAGGTTAATACACGAGTGAACCCATACCGGAACTACGTAAGGCTTGATTCCCATGTTTGGGATACGTAGGCAACTTCATCCTAAAGTCCAGCCACCAACACTTTCAAAGTGACTTTGTCCATATATTGGTTTTGACCATCTTCGTTTTCTCTTTATCCAAGAGTTCGGTTGCGATCATCACTAATGAGGACTGTTTACATTATGCTGTGGCGTTATCCAGACAAGGGGCAACTTTCCGTTGCCATGAGTCGCCATTCAAACAAGGGGCAACTTTCTGTTCCCATGCAGCTCTCTTTAGGCAAGGGGCAATTTTCCTTCAGATCTGAGGTTGTGCTTTTCGAGAGTAAGTTTCATGCTCGTTCAGCACTAGTTGTTTGCCAAAATGGTTTTTGAGAATTTTTACTGAGGTTGACTGATTTTCTTAAAAATTATCCAATTTTTCCAAAACTGGACCATTTCTTGGACCCAAAAAGGAAAATTTTCAGTGCTCATAGCCTGACTTGCATGATTTTCAAATCAAAAATCGAACAAGTATGTTAATCTAACTCTCATTTTGGTCAAAATTGTTTTAGTAGAAAACCAAAACAAAAAATGGTCAAAATAATGATCTAAGGGGCACAGTTGAGTCAGGCTTCCTGTCTTTCCCCCATCGCCAGCATACTTGCTAGAAAGGGCACAACTGGAGCTGTTTGTAAAGGGCTGAAAGCTCTCTCACCCTCCGAGCAACGAGGTATCAAGCCAAGTGCGAAGCACGAGTCGGAATGGATCAAGATACTCCACTCCCTCATCCGGAGCATCGACTAGACGTCGCCGGAAAAAGTAGCTACGAGCTAACAGTGTTGGGCATGAACCCACAACCTCTTGTTTATCCATCAACTACCCAGGGGAGGGATAAAAAAACGAGAGATTAAAGAACAGAGAGGTGTGCATTGAGAGAAAAAGTGAGAAAAAGGCTTTTTCAGAAAAACAGAGCCTGAGGGCCGAGTGATGTGAGAATCACAAATAAGAAAGGGTGGGAAACAATATCCGGAGAAACTGGCTCCTCGCGAACTGAGAGGTCTCTTGTCTTTGTAACACGTCTGTGTGTCGTGTCTTTTGTTTTGTTTACCTCAACTCTTGTTTTGAGTCTGCTCCGAGCATGTCTCGATGTGTTTAGGTTGTGTACCTTTTGTTGAGTCGTAGGGGCGCTGTGTTCAGTCGTAGGCTTAATACCCGGTCGACAACTCATTTCTCAATTTCAAAAAATCATTTGTGCTCAGAGTGTTGTACCATTCTCCACATTTGTGCAAAGCAAGATTGGTTCTTTCAATAGCCGCAGGGTTCAACCCAGGCCATGTCGGAACAGTAGAACCAGGACCTATCCGAGACTATGTGGGTTCCGGACCGCGAAGCAAAAGAAAAGAGGGAAATTGTGGAGCATCTGTGTTTGTTCCAACTTTTACGTGCCCCATTTTTGCATCCCGTCTTTTCAAGATTGAATTGTTTGTTCAGAACAGGTTGTGTGTTCAGAATAAGCAGTGTGTTGTATAGGCTGTGTGCTGAGTAAATCAAATGCTGTGTTATGAGCTGTGGGTTCAGAATGAGCAATGTTCCGAATGGGCTGTGTATTCAGACTCAGCAGTGTCCTGCATGAGCCGTATGACCAAAATGAACAGAGTACTGTGATGTGAGCGGTGTGTTCCAAACGAACACTCTATATGTTGAACATATTGAGAACTTGTGATTAGTTCCATTTCCAGTGCCTTCCGGTGTTGATTTTGCAAAGTCA
This sequence comes from Camellia sinensis, assembly GCF_004153795.1. Classification (NCBI taxonomy): domain Eukaryota; kingdom Viridiplantae; phylum Streptophyta; class Magnoliopsida; order Ericales; family Theaceae; genus Camellia; species Camellia sinensis. Next base: position 132,013 of record NW_021025018.1, read on the forward strand.
CACCTGTATTACTTTAATTTGCTTATCGAGTTGTTGCTCATTTGCTTACTGAGTTGTTACTCATTTTTGCTTATTGAGTTGTCGCTCAATTGCTTATCGAGTTGTTACTCATTTTGCTTATCGAGTTGTCGCTCATTTGCTTATCAAGTTGTTACTCATTTGCTTATCGAGTTGTTGCTCACTTGATTACCAAGTGTGGGGAATAGGTTTGGAAATACTCTTCGGATCCTAGGAGACGCTAGTGATCCTCAGTTAGTCACCTGAAAAGATACAAGCACTCCAGTCGGGAATGTCGGAATTAGCACTCCGACGGACAAGTTAGTTCAGACGCTCAGGATAGCCTATTTACCAGTTTTGTGAAGTGATTCTTACATACCTTTCTATAACCGTTGCTCCTGTATTTATACCTGTTCTTCTTGATCCTCGGGGCCCTGATGATCCTCGGGGCCAGGGCCTACTTTTTAATCATTGTCCTTTCCTTTATTCGGCCCTAAGTACTTATACTTTATTCGGCACATATATTCTATTTGGCTTCCCACTCTCGTAGGATATAGTCGATTAATATCAGTCTTTCAAAGATACCATCTGATCTTTCCATTATTCGGCCTCCACAATTGCCCCCCGAACTCCCCATTGACGGAAGTTAATCGGCGTGTTCGGTCTTGAATTGGAAAGGTTAAAATAGGTCAAGCGGCTTCGCGTACCCCAATATAGATGTCAGGATGCGCACACCTTTTCGTTCATCATTACGCTTTCCCGCCTCAACCTTTCGTCTCGCATTTATTATGATTTGAAATTTCAGTCCTTTCGAATGCACAGTTCGTCGAGTATTCGAGACTCTTGGACCGCCAGCAGATATCCCTTCTCTGACTCGCATTCTCTACAACTCTTCACCGTCTACCGTCGTCTCCCATGTTCATCGTAAATCTTCTTCTCTTTTCTTTGCAATCTTACTTTTTGTTTATCGCTTTCATTTTGGTGAACCCTTTATTCCCGTGAAAATGGCCGAACACTTGAAAGACCTCCTTTCTGAGGGTCGTGTCTCTGGATTCCGGCAACACTTTTCCATCCCCGACGATATTCATCTATCTCTAGTGACGGACAACAGTCTGGATATAGAGAGAGGATCAAAATTCAATTGTCTTTCCTCTCCTATCCGTTGCAGAGGGTGGGGTCCACTTTCCCCTACATCCGTTCCTTAGGGCCGTCCTCCGCTATTGGGGTCTGATTCCTTCTCAGCCCAATGTGAATTTTTTTCGGATCGTAATGGGGATTGTAGAGTTGAACTGGCGCCTCAGGATCGATCTTGGGGTTCCGGCCATTCGGCACTGCTATGCTTTAGCCAAATCCTCCGGTCGGCATGGGCGGTACTTTCTTAGGGCCAAGGATACTGACCATCATTTGGTAACCATGCTCTCCAGTTTTGGAAAGCGTGTGGATGACGTAATGGTCAATATCCGAGGGAACTGGAAATTTGGCGAAGGCGAGAATTGCCTAGACCCTATTCCCAAACGGAGGGGTGAACCGGGTTGCCGTGTGCCTCCTTGTGTTTTACTGAACTTTTCTTTTACTCGGCTTTCCCCCTGTGTCTAACCCCTTGCCTTTGCAGGCAGTAATTTGAAGAAGATTCTGGTTTCTTCCGACGATGCGGTCCTTTCGCAGGTTGTGACTGCACTCGGATACTTCAGCCGTCAGAACTTACAGAAGCAAGGGAGAGCGGCCCACATACTTCTTCGATTCGAGCCTACTTACACTACTTTTTCAGCCGCTAACAATATTCCAATTCCATCCGGCGATCGACAGCTTGCGGCTCTTATTTTCCCTAGCTTCAAGAGTCTCAGACAAGTTGGTCTCAAGGCCTCTAACTTGGGGCAAGACGTCAAGCCGGTGGTAGAGGTAGTCACCGAACCAGAGAGAGAGTTCGCTAAGGAGGTCGAAGAGGTTGACGAGGCCCTAAACTCGGTGTTTGAGGCAGCCAGACGTAGTCAGCTTACCTCATCGTCCACTTCGGGTCGGGTCGGGTTATCTTTTGGAGATATTTTTGGAGGTTTGGGAGATTTACCCGGCGATTTTTTTGAAGGTATGGCTGGGAAAAGCCTCACGCAAATGGCTCGAAAGAAAAATGCAGAGCGTATGGCCGCCCGGAAAAAGGCCGAGGCCACCCGTTCTGGACCTGCCTTGGTTGAGTCTTCCGAACCCGTTATTGAAGAGCTGGCTAAGATTGTTGAGGCCGAAAAGGCGAAAGAGGTCGAACAACCGGTCATTGATGAACGGTTGATTCCGGAAGAGCGGGGCAAGAAGCGTAGCGCCGAGGGAGAGGCCAATTCAGAAGATAGTCTTGCCGACAAAAGGCCTCGCTTAGAAGAATCGGACGCGATTGTTCCTTTTATTGTTCAAGCAAAGATTAGAGACACGCCGATTCCTTCTGATGCATCCATCATTACCGACCCGGTGGTAGCCTTGAGCCTGGCAGCGTCAGTCTCCCTACCAGCTGATAAGGCATCCTTTCATGCCGTGCCGGATTTGGTGGCCATAGCTCTATTTGCGCAGTCGGCCCTTTTGGTAGGTAAACTTTGACTTGTTTTGATTTTGGTTGCCTATGGCATCTAACGATCGCCACTCGTTTTGCAGATGGTCGGCAGGATTGCCGACTTAGGCCGCTCCCTTCAAAGAATACGTAGATGAAGTCCCCAGGTTTGAGAATCGGGGGTTCAAACATGGGTGGCTCAAGGCCCTTGGTGCCGCTGGGGTTACATTTGCCTTGCCAATTCCTTATGAGCAGGTGGATGTTGAGCCACTTGAGTCTGACCCCGAGGATTGATCTGGGAGTCAGTCACATTTTGTGAAATACTTTCCCTTTTAATGTATGTTTTTTGTTTTTAGGACTTTTGTTGGTTTCGAGTAGTTTTCATGTATAAATTGGCCATTGTCTGCGCTCAGTTTATTAATGAAAATTATCTTCTTGTGTCACTACTAATGCGCAGTTTATGATGTCATGTTGGTATAGAATGTTTGCCTTTCACTACTTTAGTTAGAATGACTACTCTGTTGACCTTTCTATGATTGAATATCATGATTAATCTACCCTTGCCCTAGGCGGTGCATGATCATTCGTGCGCCTGAGGAGGCAAACTTAGTTTTGTTGTTGATTCATGGGCCGGCTAGGGCACTTAAGTTGAATGTATTGATAAATCTATCACGCCCTTGCCACAGGCGGCGCACGATCATTCTAAAGTCGATTCGTGAGCCGGCTGGGGCACATAAGCCAAATAGATTGATTAATCTATCACGCCCTTGCCCCAGGCGGGCATTATCATTCTGAAGTCGATTCGTGAGCCGACTGGGGCACCTAAGCCGAATGGATTCATTAATCTATCCTGCCCTTGCCCTAGGCGGGCATGATCATTCTGAAATCGATTCGTGAGCCGGCTGGGGCACATAAGCCGAATAGATTGATTAATCTATCACGCCCTTGCCCCAGGCGGTGCATGATCATTCTGAAGTCCATTCGTGAGCCGACTGGGGCACCTAAGCTGAATGAATTCATTAATCTATCTCGCCCTTGCCCCAGGCGGGCATGATCGTTTTAAAATCGATTCGTGAGCCGACTGGGGCACCTAAGCCGAATGGATTCATTAATCTATCCCGCCCTTGCCCCAGGCGGGCATGATCATTTTGAAGTCGATTCGTGAGCCGGCTGGGGCACCTAAGCCGAATCGATTGATTAATCTATCCCACCCTTGCCCTAGGCGGGGCATGATCATTCTGAAGTCGATTCGTGAGCCGACTGGGGCACGTAAGCCGAATGGATTCATTAATCTATCCCGCCCTTGCCATAGGCGGGCATGATCATTCTGAAGTCGATTCGTAAGCCGACTAAGGCACGTAAGCTTAATGGATTCATCAATCTACCCCGCCCTTGCCCCAGGCGGGCATGATCATTCTGAAATCAATTCGCGAGCCGACTGGGGCACATAAGCCGAATAGATTGATTAATCTATCACGCCCTTGCCCCAAGCGGGCATGATCATTCTGAAATCGATTCATGAGCCGATTGGGGCACCTAAGCCGAATGGATTCATTAATCTATCCCGCCCTTGCCCCAGGCGGGCATGATCATTCTGAAATCGATTCGTGAGCTGGCTGGGGCACATAAGCCGAATAGATTGATTAATCTATCACGCCCTTGCTCCAGGCGGTGCATGATCATTCTAAAGTCGATTTGTGAGCCGACTGGGGCACCTAAGCCGAATGGATTCATTAATCTATCCCGCCCTTGCCCCAGGCGGGCATGATCATTCTAAAATCGATTCGTGAGCCGATTGGGGCACCTAAGACGAATGGATTCATTAATCTATCACGCCCTTGCCCCAGGCGGGCATGATCATTCTGAAGTCGATTCGTGAGCCGGCTGGGGCACCTAAGCCGAATCGATTGATTAATTTATCCCGCCCTTGCCCCAGGCGGGGCATGATCATTCTGAAGTCGATTCATGAGCCGACTGGGGCACCTAAGCCGAATGGATTCATTAATCTATCCCTCCCTTGCCACAGGCGGGGCGTGATCATTCTAAAGTCGATTTGTGAGCCGACTGGGGCACCTAAGCCGAATGGATTCATTAATCTATCCCGCCCTTACCCCAGGTGGGCATGATCATTTTGAAATTGATTCGTGAGCCGACTGGGGCACCTAAGCCGAATGGATTCATTAATCTATCTCGCCCTTACCCCAAGCGGGGCATGATCATTCTGAACTCGATTCGTGAGCCGCCTGGGGCACCTAAGCTGAATGGATTCATTAATCTATCCCGCCCTTGCCCCAGGTGGTGCATGATCATTTTGAAGTCGATTCATGAGCCGACTAGCGCACCTAAGCCGAATGGATTCATTAATCTATCTCGCCCTTGCCCTAGGCGGGGCATGATCATTCTGAACTCGATTTGTGAGCGAACTGGGGCACCTAAGCCAAATGGATTCATTAATCTATCCCGCCCTTGCCCCAGGCGGGCATGATCATTCGGGCGCTGGCGGGTCTATCCAGTCGGCGCTGGGTGATTGAGGTTTTTACAATTAATGAAATTGCCTCGAGGGTGCTGCCTCTGTGAAGGATAAATGATTATGGGTACAACTTTTATGAATATAGTAAACAACTGACTCTAGCTTTTGAAGGAATTGTGTGAGTGTCGAACAGACTTTTCTTTAACAACAAAGGGGAAGCGAAGACGTTAGCTGAGCTGGGTGGGGACATGTATCGAGGTGGTGACCCTTCGCGCACCGGGGGTAGGAGTTCTAGGGATCGAGAGAGGCGTCAGTCTCCCCAACGTCGGAGCAGGTCACCCAGGCAGGACAAGCAGTCGTAGGGCAAGTCTTCTCAACCTCGAGTTGAGAAGGGATCTGACTCGAATCCGTGCCCATTAAGCTTTGCAGTGTTTGTGGGGAATGGACCCATGACAGAGGCGGATTTGATCGTGCGGGACCCAAATGTAGCGGTCGAGTTTGCTCGACAAATTTTTCCTCCTGAGGTTCAGGAATTGATGGTAGGTCGTCAGGACTATGAAGTATTTCGCGAAGGCATTCACGGGGCAGTGAAGGGGCTTTACACTGCCTATGAAATCGGTATGCGGTTGCGCGCTGCCCACCGAGAGATGGAAAAGAAAGAGGAACGTATTCGAAGTTTGGAGGCTCGTGCGGAGGCGGCTGAGTGCGAGTTAAGGAAGACCAAGGCGGCCCAGGCACAAACCGCCGGGCACGAAAACCCAATCGTGGAAGAAAGGGTTACCAGTCGGCTCATCAGTTCTGCGCTTGCCGATCGTGAGACGGCGAGTATGTTCGCACTGGAGAACGTGAAGGGGAGGGCCTATGAGAAAGGCTTTCATGATGGCCGAAAAGTTGGAATCGAAAAGACAAAGGAAAAACTTGCCGAAGAAGTTTGCCGATGTGAAAATCGTGGATTTAGGCATGGTTGGATCATGGCATCTCAAGCCGCAGAAGCTCTTTGAGCGTCGGGCATTGATTCGGCATCGCCATTCTACCACAGTAAACGTTTTTCGTTTTCTTTTTTTGAGGTCGAGAAGAGTGAGGATGAGGGTGACGCCATATAAGTGCACTAGTTGTAAGGTTGAAATGCGGATCGCGTTGAAAACTATGTAATATATTGCCTGTTTTATCAAATAAAAAGCGTTCTATGATAAATATTTTGTTACAGTTCGTATTTGGTATGTATGCGTTTTGTTTCTGTATATGTTTGAATGAATGTATAAACGTTGATCGGCGGGGTCGACCCATACGTGATAGCCGTTTATCCCTGAATAAGGCTATTGTAACTTGAGGAAGCTAGAAGCCAGTAGGTAAGGTGGCTGCAGCAAATTCAACTCAGCTCGGGGCCTAAATTTTCGGACGGTGCACGTGCTTCAAAAAGTCGTTTGGATAACTACGCCGTGGCGAATGTCAACCGACGTTTTTCTCATGGAGTTTAGAGTTAGTGAAATCGCCTCGGGATTGGGGCCTCGAGATCACTGCCAGTATTGAAAATAAAAGGAGTGGGCGCTTCGCGCAGATAAACAATCACTCATGTGTGGTGGAATAAGTGGGGATGTTAGTTAGAGAGACTGGAGTTCAGTCGATCTTGGTGTTGCCATGGAGCGCGGTAGAGGACCCATCCGTATGGGAAGTAGGGCATCCAAACGTTGGCATGAATCTTCGAATCGTCGAAGCAAATCACCCCGAAAGGAAAGGCAAAGACCGTCTGGTTTTTATCCTTTCTTGTCCTGGATCTTTGCCTTGACATTGTCAATGGTATCAATGGAGGACTTGGGCACAGTTGGCTCAAGGCATTGCAAACCGCGGAGGACTTCCGGGTGACGGGAGGTGATTCGGCGCTGCCGCTTTACTAATGCGTCTTCTCCCTTTTTTAGCTTTTAAGTTTGGAGATGGGTATTGTAATGCTCAAATGCAAGTTGCGTTTATGTAACAACTGTGTGATTAAATAAAAATTGTAACGCTCAAATGTGGGTTGCGTTTATGTAACAACTGCTTGATTGAACAAAAAGCTTTATTTTGAACATTTGCGTCTTATTCTTGGCCAGTGCATGTGCTTCAAAAATTCGTTTGGATAACTAGGCCGTGGCGAATGTCAACCGACGTTTGTCTCATGGAGTTTAGCGTTAATGAAATCGCCTCGGGATTGGGGCCTCGAGATCGCTGCCAGTATTGAAAATAAAAGGAGTGGGCTCTTTGCGCAGATAAACAATCACTCATGTGTGGTGGAATAAGTGGGGATGTTAGTTAGAGAGACTGGAGTTCAGCCGATCTTGGTGTTGCCATGGAGCGCGGCAGAGGACCCATCCGTATGGGAAGTAGGGCATCCAAACGTTGGCATGAATCTTCGAATCGTCGAAGCAGATCATCCCAAAAGGAAAGGCAACGACCGTCGGGTTTTTATCCTTCCTTGTCCTGGATCTTTTCCTTGACGTTGTCAATGGTATCAGTGGAGGACTTGGGCACAGTTGGCTCAAGGCATTGCAAACCGCGGAGGACTTCCGGGTGACGGGAGGTGATTCGACGCTGCTGCTTTACTAATGCATCTTCTCCCTTTTTAAGCTTTTAAGTCTGGAGATGGGTATTGTAATGCTCAAATGAAAGTTGCGTTTATGTAACAACTGTGTGATTAAATAAAGATTGTAACGCTCAAATGTGGGTTGCGTTTATGTAACAACTGCTTGATTGAACAAAAAGCTTTATTTTGAACATTTGCGTCGTATTCTGATTTTTTATTTTTTATTTTTTATATGAGTAGTTAAGCACCTTATTTGCGATGTTGGCGAGTTTAGTTTTGTTCGTGCCAAAGGTTGCTCCGAATCCGGAGACTTAGTTTGGCCAATCGTGATATCCACGAAGGGCGCTTCGAATCTGGAGTCTTTAATCGGTCCTAAGGTGTTATGCACCAAAGGGGGCTCCGAATCCGGAGACTTTGTTTGGCCAATCGTGATATCCACGAAGGGCGCTCCGAATCCGGAGTCTTAGTCGGCCCTAAGCTGTTATGCACCAAAGGGGGCTCCGAATCCGGAGACTTTGTTTGGCCAATCGTGATATGCACCAAAGGGGCTCCGAATCCGGAGTCCTTAATCGGCCCTAAGGTGTTATGCACCAAAGGGGGCTCCGAATTCGGAGACTTTGGCCAATCGTGATATCCATGAAGGGTGCTCTGAATTCGGAGTCTTAGTCGGCCCTAAGGTGTCATGCACCAAAGGGGGCTCCGAATCCGGAGACTTTGTTTGGCCAATCGTGATATCCACGAAGGGCGCTCTGAATCCGGAGACTTAGTCGGCCCTAAGGTGTCATGCACCAAAGGGGGCTCCAAATTCGGAGACTTTAATCGGCCATAAGGTGTCATGCACCAAAAGGGGCTCCGAATCTGGAGACTTTAATCGCCCCTAAGGTGTCATGCACCAAAGGGGGCTCCGAATCCGGAGACTTTGGCCAATCATGATATCCACGAAGGGCGCTCCGAATCCGGGGACTTAGTCGGCCCTAAGGTGTCATGCACCAAAGGGGGCTCCGAATCCGGAGACTTCGTTTGGCCAATCGTGATATCCATGAAGGGCGCTCCGAATCCGGAGACTTAGTTAGCCCTAAGGTGTCATGCACCAAAGGGGGCTTCGAATCTGGAGACTTTAATCGGCCCTAAGGTGTCATGCACCAAAGGGGGCTCCGAATTCGGAGACTTTGGCCAATCGTGATATCTACGAAGGGCGCTCCGAATCCAGAGACTTAGTCGGCCCTAAGGTGTCATGCACCAAAGGGGGCTCCAAATCCAGAGACTTTAATCGTCCCTAAGGTGTCATGCACCAAAGGGGGCTCCGAATTCAGAGACTGTTTGGCCAATCGTGATATCCACGAAGGACGCTCCGAATCCGAAGACTTTGAGGGATGAATGGAGCCACGAAGAAAAATGGTTTACATTGCGGAAGTGATACATATACAAGTATCAAAGCCCACAGATCGGGTCAGTGATAGGGTTTTCATTAAGTCTCTGCTTGTGTCGATTGGGGGGAGCCACGAATTTCTTCAATGCCATGGGCTGTCGGAAGTGCACAAGCTGATGATAAGTGCTTGGAACAGCCTTCATCATATGTATCCAGGTTCGCTCCATGATGACATTATACGGAGAAGGGAGCTTTACGACCAGGAATTCTACTTCGACCGTTCTGGAACCCGCTCGAACAGGTAGTATGATCTTCCCTAACGGATATTCGGGATTCATATTAAAGCCGAACAATGGGTAAGGAGACGGAGACAGATCTGACTTGTTGAGGCCGAGTTTGATGAAAGTTTGGTAGTACATAACCTCTGAATTACTCCCCGGGTCTATGAGAATGCGTTCGATGGTGAACCGATTTATGCGTAATTTAATGACCAACGGATCAATGTGGGAAGCTATTGTGCCACTAAGATCAGAGTCATTGTAAGTAATTGTCGGAGCTTCTTTGGGCCATTCAGTCGGAATACGTTATTTTTGGGGGATTGGATGCGATTGAATTGTGTGCACGGCTGGGGGTTCAGGCAGGCTGTAGATCATATGGATCACGCCAAGTGGAGGTGAGTCCTGCCTTAAGGCCAGTGCCATGGTTGGCTTTTCCTTTCTCACGTACTGTTGTAATCGACTGTCTTGCACCAGTTCTTCCAGGTGATCTTTTAATGTGTAACAACTCTCCGTTTCGTGGCCATGATCTTTGTGATATTCGCACCGGCTATCCCTTCTTTGCATGTCGGGCGGCCCCACCATCTTTGATGGCCATTTGAAGAATGGAAGGTGTTGGACTTTGGTCATTATTGCGGCGATCGGTTCTGACAACTCTGTGTACTTCTTGTCGGCACGTCTCGAACGCCTGCTGTCGACTTGCAGTTGTTCATTCGTTCGGTGGGAGCATTGATCGCTTGATCAACGAGTATCCCTTCTTTTGTCTTGTTTAACGCGTTGCCGAGGCTCTGGGCTAGGAGGTGGCGCGAAACTTATTGGTTGAGCAATTTCAAGGGGGGCCGTTTTGTTGGACATTTGGCTGGCTTTTATTCTCAAGGCATCGTCTTCCACCTTGCAATACTCTTCAACTTTCTTCATCAATGCCCAGACTGTTTTGGGGAGTCTTCTGGTCAGGGAACTACGAAGGGGACTGTAAGGATGTAGTCCTATTTTGAAGGCGGTGATGGCCATGGAGTCGTTGCAAGCGTCGTCGACAAGGTTGAAGCATTCCCAATAGCGCGCTGAATATGCTCTAAGCGTTTCTCCTGACTGAATCTGCATAGCCTAGAGAGAGTCGGCCTGTTTCGGCTGCACCTTGTTGGTGATGAACCTGGCCCTGAAGAATTTCTGTAATTAATGGAAGCTTTTGATCGTGGCCGGCTCCAACTTATAATATCACCTGACAGCTAACGGCCCCAGACTGCTAGGGAATATTCGGCACATGAGGGCTTCGTTGTCTGCATGCAATGTCATGGCCTGCTTATAGTGATGGATATGATCAGTGGGGTTTGATTTTCCATCGTAAAGAGTGAATGACGGAGCTTTGAACTTTTTAGGTAGGGTCGCCCTTGCAATTCGTCGGATAAAAGGATCGTGCTGGTCCTCTTCGTCTGAACTGCTCCTCCTACGCTTGTTCCTTGTATGCAGACTCTTTTCGGAGGAGCTGGAAGTTTCGAATCATCCCTTCTGGTTGAGCTCCGTGGTTAATGAGTTGGAGTCGCTATTGGTATCCTTCGGTCGGGCTCAAGGTCGTTGTCCACCGGCCCTCGGAGGTCGTTCGGGATCTTGGCGCATGGCTTCTCTCGATTTTGCGACTTCGAGGGCCAAATCTTGACAGAGATGTTCGTTTTCAACGATCATGTTCTCTAGCCTTTGTTCATTCTGCTTTGCTTGTTCGATGATCGCTTGCATTGTCTCTTGCGCTGAGGTCGTTGGTGAGTCGAAGTTCAAGGCCCGTCTTGCAGCGATGGTTTCTTTTCCAAGCATATTTGCTGGATTGAGGTCATCTCCCTGTGCGGTCTCGTCAATGGCTACCGGAGGATCTTCAGCCACGCCTGCCATGGATGTATTTGAGTATTCCCACAGACGGCGCCAATTGTGGGGAATAGGTTTGGAAATACTCTTCGGATCCTGGGAGACGCTAGTGATCCTCAGCTAGTCACCTGAAAAGATACAAGCACTCCAGTCGGGGATGCCGGAATTAGCACTCCGATGGACATGTTAGTTCAGACGCTCAGGATAGCCTATTTACCAGCTTTGTGAAGTGATTCTTACATTCCTTTCTATAATCGTTGCTCCTGTATTTATACCTGTTCTTCTTGATCCTCGGGGCCAGGGCCTACTTTTTAATCATTGTCCTTTCCTTTATTTGGCCCTAAGTACTTATACTTTATTCGGCACATATATTCTATTCGGCTCCCCGCTCTCGTAGGATATAGCCGATTAATATCAGTCTTCCAAAGATACCATCTGATATTTCCATTATTCGGCCCCCACACCAAGTTGTCGCAATTTTGCTGATCGAGTTGTTGCTCTCTACTTATCGAGTTGTAAACTTGTTAAGATCTCATTTTTGCTTATTAAGTTAATTTGTTACGTTGGTCTACCTGACCTGGTGATACATGCATGTTCAATTTCCAATTCAACTGCATTGTTATGTAGTATGATGCGATGCAATGTATGAAACATGCGATGCAACACTTTTTTAGGAAAAAGTTTGTTTCATTCCATCATCTTCTCAAGTACATAGTTTTGAAGAAAACAAAACCTGCCTGCTGCAGTACGAAGTGCTCAAACTACTAGCTAAAAGGAAAATAAAGCAAAAAAGAAAAGCAGCAAAAGTCTGGATCAATGTCAACTAGTCTCAGGCATGAGAGTCTGTCCTCGTCCTCTTCCTGGACGAAGGTCCAGGAGCATCGTCGCCGGCTCCACCATCTGAGCTCGAGCCTGAATCATCTCCTGTCTTATCCTCCGATGACTCTACCTCTGCTTCCGTCTCGGACTCATCATCGTCCAGAATCAGTGCCCGTGAGCTGCTCCTAACATGAGTGCGCCCCACCTTGGTGCGGGGGTGTACTGTGGTCCCTCGCCCCGCTCTCTCTCCTCCTCGGGTGGATGCAGATGGTCCTGCTGGAGCCCCCCTACAGCCGACATCTGGAATGGGGGCTGAAAAGGACAAATGGTTAATGCATCAGTAAAGCAGAGTATGAATACAGAATGCAGTGTACGAGTGCGGTATATGAATGCTATGAACTGTATATCAGTGCAGAATGCCGTGTTTGAATGTTATGAGTAGTATATCAGTGCAGAATGTCGTGTATGAATGCTATAAGCAATGTGTCAGTACAGAGTACAGTGTGTGAGTATAGTGTATGAAGGTCGTGATGAACGCTGTGAACAGTATCCGGGTCACAGCGTATCAACGCCGTGAGGGCCATGTATCAAGTGTTGTATCGATAATGCGATGCATCAGATTATGAAGGGTTTGAGATTGTGGTTGAAAGAGCTTACCGGGATACTGTAGATAGCCAGCAGGTCGAGGCTCCACTGCAACATCCCCATCACGGAAGCGGTCAACTCCAAAGATTGGCGAGTGTACTCGGCAAAAGTCTGCAAAAGTGTTAGAAACATCAATATTCTGCGGAATATCAAACGGAATGAAATGAAATGACGATACAGAATACAAAACGCAGTAGTACATACCGGGGGCAAGTCGTAGAACCCAACTAACTCATGATCAGCCGGAGGGGAAGTGATGGGGACCTGATAAGTCTCCCCACCTTGCCCTCTGCATGTCATCATCGTAGGCAGCGCTGGCCACCCAGCTCTCTGCCCTCTTTAGGGCCCACTCCTGCCACGGGCCCGAGCCATCCTCGGTGCTCCAGCTCCAGCTCCTGCTCCTGCTCCTGCTTCAGCCGATGGCGCTGCAGGCCCCTCCCTCTTAGCTCGGCTAGTACTACCCAGAGGCCGCATGATATAGGTCTGGATGTACTCTACATAGTCGCCCTCGCCTCTAATGCCCTCTGAGTCCCAACCGATTGTATAAACGGCCATCTCCTGTGGGGTGTATATCTCTGTCTGCCTCATGGTCATAGGAGGCAGCTCCGGAACTGTCTGCTCTGGCACGCCTAAGGTCTGCCGCAATAAGCGCTCGCCCAGGTACCAGGCCTAACAGACCGGGCCCTCTAGCAAAATCCTGAACCGGGAGGTCTCTTGAGCGCCCTCATGCCGCTCCCGACTGCGATGGGCAATGAGGCCTATGGCCGCCAGGTGATCTGCAAACAAAATACAGTTTGTTATCTACTGCTATTAAAAATGTAATGCAAAGCGAAGCTTAAACGAATTGTAATGTTTGACATACCTCTGCCACGGTAATGGTATCGAAATAGCGGCAGAAGAATATGAAAGACTCCTGAGGCCTCCGCTCGCACCTCACGTCGAAGCGGTGGGAGAATGGGATCATTGGAGGCATCTCCTCCTCTGGTACCGGGACAAGCCTCGGGAAGTAGGTGTATACCCACAACTATAGTGTGATAGAACAGATATCAGTATGCTTATCAGATAAAGCAGAATGCAGAATAAAGCAGAAGGCGTAGAACCATGCATTGAGCAGTGCATTGTGCAGAGTGTACAGTCCATGCAGTATACAGTCAGTGTAAAGCAGATTGCGTGTTCGCAGTATGTGCAGTGTACAGTCAGTTGGCAGCAGATTGTGCAGTATATGAAGTGTGTTGTGCAATATGTGCAGTGTGTAAAGCAGATTATATATGTGCCGTGGGTGCAGTATATGACCAGCGTGAAGAAGACCGCAGTGCGTACAGTATACAGAGTATAGAGAATGTAAAGCAGAAATGTAAAAAAAAAGAAGAAGACGTACCTCCCAAGCCCTCCAGTAGCCTCCGAGCAACTGTCCGCTGAGGCAGGAGGATGAACTCATATATCCGTAGAGTGTGGCCAAGCCTGCGCCACCCCAATCGTAGCCAGGGATCCTGGTCACGTCAACCAGTGCACTCAGCAGACAAAGGGGCACGGTGTTCGCCCGGTCGGCAAAGAGAGTGGCCCCAGCAGGAACATCAGAAAGCCACGAGCGTACTGCTCCTCCTCCTCCTGAGTAGTGTGCACCTGGATCCTGAAGTGGTCCTCGAACCATGAGTATCGCACAAACCCCGCTCGAGCGAGGGGTGGGTGGGTGCTGATGAGGTAAAGTTGAGCAGCGTCCCACTCGTCCATGTTAGTATCGAAGGGGATTGGATCACCCCCCACTCCGATGCCTGTGAGCATGGAGAAGTCGAAGGGAGTCATCGTCATCTCCCCGGTGGCAGAAAGGTGGAAAGAGTCGGTGGTGTCCCACCACCTCTCCACTAGCACAGCAAGGAGAGGCCTACTCGCAGTAAGGCGTGAGAGCCCCATGTAGAAAGTGCCGAAGCTGGCCTGGTCAACGATACGGCGAACCGCCTCGGGAAGCTCCATGTACCACCCCCGGGCCATGACGTTCCCATACCCCCGGAAGGCATGGGAATCCCCCTGTGGTCAAAACAAACATTTGCGAAGCAGTGTTAGAAATACAACGTTGAAAGCACTCAGAATTGATGAAAATATAGCGTGTGTGCACGTGTTCAGATTCAAACAGATATCGGGTGCGGATGTGCTCGCAGTGAACTACAACATGCGATGTATCAATGTATTTGAGTGGTTCAGTGGAAAATACAGTGTGTGTGCGCGTGCTCGGATTCAAACAGATATTGGGTGCGGATGTGCTCGCAGTGAACTACAGCATGTGATGTATCAGTGTGTTTGAGTGGTTCAGTGGAAAATACAGCGTGTGCGCGCGTGTTCAGATTCAAATAAATATTGGGTGTCGGTGTGCTCACAGTAAACTACAACATATGATGTATCGTTGTAGTGTGTGCGTACGTGTTCAGATTCAAACAAATACCGAGTATAGGTGTGCTCGCAGTAAACTACAACATATGGTATATCGGTGTATCCGGGCTAAGCAATTAAAGAACAAGATTGACTATTGCAGTTGTGTTCTACATTGCGAAAAATGAAATGGGGAAGAGTGTACCTCGGAAGCGCCATAAGACAGATGTGACTCTGGCTCATGCAGTAGAAGCTCTGGTGGCATGCCCCTGGCAAAACTCCTGAACTGGCAAAGTCTGTCGGGAGGCAGCACGTGTATCGCCGACCTGTAGGTCGCCGGATTGAACGGCCGGATATGGAGAGGTAAGAGCTCGACCTCAGGGTCAACATCCATCTCTGGGAGAGCCCCACCCTGTGGTATGTCGTCTGCCATCTCGAAGAGAGTGCAAAAATGGCCGGAAGTGCTAAAACCGGGCAAGAATGTGAAAAGTCAGCTGAAAACTCAACCCCGAGAGGGTGAAAAATGGGCGGAAAGCTCAGAGTACGGAAAAGGCACGAGAATCAAGGTAAACTCGAGGAAAACAAACCCCGAGTGGTGGAAATCGAGAAAGAGACACCGAAAACAAGTTTTGTTCGGTTCAAAATGTGCGAAACGAGAAGGTGTTTGTGAATCGAACGACGAAATGGGCTCAAAAATCGAGGAAAATGGTGGATCGAAGCTTGGAAAATAACTTAGAGAGGGAGGGGAGGGATTTTCGACCAAGAGGCAAGTGAGAAATAAGGGCTTGAAGCCTTATATTTAAAGACCCATAGCGAAAGGACAAAACTGCCCCGATACAGGCATTTTTGGCCGATCGGCCACATTGTTGGCCGGTCGGCCAAACAAATGGCCGATGGCCTTGTTTTGTGGCCGGTGGATGGCCGGTGGACTCTCCTGATGGCCGATGAATCTCCTACACCATTTTTTGGGTCGTTGATGTGGTTTGGGACCTTCTTTGCTCAAGACAGTACAAGGAACTGCATTTTGAAGCTTAACCGGTCTCTGTGCCGTGTCTTCTGTGCGTAGCACTCGAATACATGCAAGGTGTATCCTTTTCGTATCCCTTTTTGTATCTTGCAAAGGTTCGGAAACTACTTCAAATACATTGCATTGTTATGCATGTCTGCATGCGTTGTAGCGCACACCATCTCTTGCATTGTTATGCATGTTTGCATACGTTGTAGCACACATCATCCCTTGCATTGTTATGCATGTCTACACACGTTGTAACGCACACAACTTGCATTGATATGCACTGCTCATTTGCATTGTCATGCATATCAAAAGATGTACGTTGTCACGCATTTGAGTTCATTTGCATTGTCATGCAACGTGCGTTGTCACGTATTCAAGTTCATTTGCATTGTCACGCATCTCAAAAGACGTGCGTTGTCACGCATTTGAGTTTGTTTGCATTGTCATGCATTTCAAAAGACGTGCGTTGTCACGCATTCAAGTTCATTTGCATTGTCATGCATCTCAAAAGACGTGCGTTGTCACGCATTTTTGAATTCATTTGCATTGTCGTGCATCCCAATAGTATTACACTTCAATTACACGCATTGTCATGCATTTCAATTACATGCATTGTCATGCGTGTCTCACTTTGCATTGTCATGCATTTCTCTAACTTGCGTTGTCATGCATATCTCATTTGCATTGTCATGCATTTCTCTAACTTGCATTGTCATGCATATCTCATTTGCATTGTCATGCATTTCTCTTATCTTGCATTGTTCTGCGCATTCCACCCGCGTTGTATCGCATTCTTAGGTTGCATTGTCTTGCATCCTCTCGTCCACCCGCGTTGTTTTGCATTCTTAGGTTGCATTGTTTTGCATCCTCCCGTCCACCCGTGTTGTTTCGCATTCTTAGGTTGCATTGTCTTGCATCCTTCCGCACACACATTGCATGCGTTGTCGCGTTATGCTTTACTTATATGTGTTCAAGTTCCTATACACATTGCATGCATTGTCGCGTTATGCTTTACTTATGTGTTCAAGTTCCTATACACATTGCATGCGTTGTCGCGTTATGCTTTACTTATATGTGTTCAAGTTTCTATATACATTGCATGCGTTGTCGCATTATGCTTTACTTATATGTGTTCAAGTTCCTACACACATTGCATGCGTTGTTGCGTTATGGTTTACATATATGTGTTCAAGTTCCTATACACATTGCATGCGTTGTCGCGTTATGCTTTACTTATATGTGTTCAAGTTCCTATACACATTGCATGCGTTGTCGGGTTATGCTTTACTTATATGTGTTCAAGTTCCTATACACATTGCATGCGTTGTCGCGTAATGCTTTACTTATGTGTTCAAGTTCCTTTATTTTCACACATTGTACATGTTGTCGCATGTGCTTTACTTACATGTATATATTTTATTCCTTACTTTACACATTGCATGCGTTGTTGCGCATACTTTACTTACATATATATGCTCTTCCTCACCTCCACACATTGTACACGTTGTCACGTGTACTTTACTTACATGTGTTTGTACCTTCATAGCATTGTTATGCTTGTTTCAAATTGCATTGTTATGCACACACTCGGGTTGCGTTGTTATGCACCCTTTCCACCTGCGTTGTCATGCACCCTCTCACTCGCGTTGTCACGCACTTTTCACTTGCAATGCTATGCATGTATCTAATGATATTGTACCTGTTAAGTTCTTTTTCTTTTTCAGGCACAATATTGTATGTACGGTTCATTTGAGGCTGGCATGACCAGATGAATCGGACATGAACGATGTTGTATGTACGGTTCATTTGAAGCTAGCACGACCAGACGAACCGCACAGGTATTATATTCTCCGCGTGAAACGTACGAGAATTACATAATTCTCTTACATCCTTTCTGCATTGTAATGTAGTTTGGTTTTCAACTTGCTTAAAACTGTTGCATGTTTTGCTTCATTACAGCTCTCTTTGCATGATCATAAGTTATGATCGGCTTTGTGCATTGTCTTGCATCTTGCCCCCGCCTTCGGGCACACACTTTTATCTGTAGCTTGTATGCTTTGTCTAAGTTTTCGGCCTTGTCAAAAACGGGTCGTCTCTGGGCTTTGATACTCACTCCCGTCATTGTTATGGCTTTTGAGTTCTGTTAAAGAGGGGCAACTGTAAACACCCTATTTTTGACCGTCCTCAAGACTTGGACGTCATCGTTTGAACACTCGATGATTATCCATGTTTGTGTTCGTCCTGAGTTCTCGGAGGTCTCGGCCATGTGCCTTGCCTCAAGACCTCTCGACTTGCCTGTTTTTTGTTTAGTTTTGCACCAAACACTTGTGTTTTTGCTTCTGAGGGTGGGAAATAGCTTGTTGGACATCCTCACACCTCACCAGCCATGGCTTGAGGCCACCGGCCCTGTTTTGTTGCTACCGGCCATTGGTTATGGCCGGTCGGCACTCTTTATGGTCGGTCGACCATTGTTTTGGTCAATTTGTCATTTTTGGCTGGCCGACCACGGTTCATATGCTTTTGGGAGATATTTCATGCCAGTTGTGATAGCTGGCATCCTCAATTAACCCCTCCATACACGTGTATGGTGGGATTTCCCTTTTGTTTAGCTTGTTTTGTAAGCTTTGCAAGATCGGAATTCCTATAAAAGGGAGGGCTTCTCCTCCCTCCTCAAGGGTTCCAAGAAGTTCCAGAGGTCTGGTTTTAGGGTTAGGAGTCTTGTATCTATCCTATCTCTATATCTCTCTCTCCTTTTGATTTGTGTGTGTATAAGGTGTGTTTGTTCTTAGTTTTGCACTAAGGCACCTAATGTTACACCATACCTTGGTTGCTGAGGTGCCAAAGGATTGTTCTTGGAGTTTCTGAGCTGGTTTTGACCTAAGAAAGGTGCTGGAGCTCTCTTCTTGAAGAAGGTCTTCAAGGGTAAGAAACTTACTCATTTATTCCCCATTTTTGCACAAGCTTTTAACTTATCTTGCATATGTTTTTAAGCTTAGTGTATAACTGAGAAAAGTTCTGTTTTTACTTGCTTTTGATCTTTGTTTAGGTCTCTTTGGTGTTTGGGGTTGTTTACCCACTCTTAGGCCTTGTTTGGTCTCATTTTGTGCCTCTTTTTGTAAGCTTTAGGACCACCTTGTATTGGTCTTCCCACCACTGAAATCCAGAGGGATTTCAGTGGTGGGGATGATGTTTTGAGGTCCTAAGAAGGAGAGGGTCATCCCCTCTCCTTGTTGCCTTCAATATTTGTCATTTTTGCCTCATGTGTGAGCATCTTGTTTAAGTTCATGATGGCCATGTCTTAGCTGGTATTCATGGTTGTTTTGCCATGTTATATCTCTGTTTCAAGTTGGTTTAGCCTGAGGGTACATAAGAGTGACTTAAAGGAAAAGACACAAATGACGCAACAACACAAGAAAAGGCAGAAAATAGCACTCACAACAAAACTATTTACAAGACACAACTCAAAACAAAATAAAGCAAGTCTGAGACAAAAAGGGGCTTACCCTTCTCCAAGTCCATCCGAAGAATTCAAAAACAACTTGATGCAGCCCACAGGAGGGTCCAGACCTGCCTTCAATACACATCCACACCCAAAAGGATTGATTTCAGACTTTTACCCGAGTTGAGACTGAGGTTCCACATTCCAACCCCCAGTGTTGGCATCACTGCTTCATAAATCTTCCACACATCAAGATCAAGTGAATTTTCCGTCTCTTCAAAGATATTGTTCCCTTTGCTCAGATTGGAATCAGAAGATTCTAGGGTGAACTCAATGGGTTCGGGCTCATTAGCGGGTATGATATGTTGGCTAGGGGAATATTTGGCCATTGGCGAGCTATTTGTGGGTTTTATGTTATGGCATGGCAATCTATTGCGGTCAGGGAGGAGGTCATTGATAGCTTTGGGATTTTCAGGTGGAGTGATGACTTTCTTCGATCAACACACTCATGGCTTTGGATAAGGACATATAAAGCGGGGCGAAGAACCTTTTGCCTCGGGGTGGGTACTTCGAGGTTTGTGCGGTTGTGTTGGAGGTACCGGCGAAAGGGTCGGCAGGTGTTGACTGGGTTTGTCGATCTCTTTCAAGTGTAGGACTGGAACTAAAAGGGGTCTTTCTGGTACAACATCCCTTGTCCCGGCTTGCCCCTTGATCCAGAATGCCCTCATCCTGAGTAGCAAAAGTGTCATCCATCGTTTTTGCAACAACTGTAAGCACTTGCTGTCTACTTAGCCCTTTGACCTTCAATGCCTTGATAACCCACTGAAGTTGTACATAAAGATCAATACTTGCCCCGGCTTTGTCGTTGCCACTTACTTCTGCTTGGCCAAGGGATTGGATTTCTATGTCGGAGCGGAGCCCAATTGTCATTGCCACGTCACCACCCAGACTTAGAACAGCTTTGGATTGGCCTTTTTCACCTACAGTTTGCCCCATGGTTGAGGACCTTGGTGAATTGATCGAAACGCCAAATGTTAAAGCTGTCACTGTTCCTTGAAGGTTTTCAATCATTCCCAACATCTCAACAATAGTGGGTTCACTCATGTTGCGCCCTCGGCGTTCCTGAATCGGATTGGGTGCATCCATCATACACAAATCAGTACTTTCCAAAATAAACACCTCAAGCTTGGGTAAATGGGCCGAGGTGATGTATATGTTGAGGTTAAAGGTAAGCGGTAGTTTATAGATGAGATTAAGGTAGGCAGGAGATGTTTGGTCATTGGGGTCTGGAGGTGGAGCTATCGTCTGGTTGTCGATGAGATTCTGGACCTTATGACGAAGGCGGTAGCAACGATCGGTGCCATGACCGCGCTGCTGATGGTACATAGAGTACTTGGTGGGGTTATGTCTGGCAGGGAGTGGGTCAGACAGAGGTTGAGGATCGAGGGGTTTGAGATACCCTCTTTCCATCAAGACTTTTAGTGCACTGGTTAGGCTCACATAGAGGGGGGTGAAAATTCTGCCTTGTGCTCGGGCTGGGCTGGTTGTTTGTAGGCTTGGTTTGGCAAAAGGGTCAGTTGTGGCGACTGTGTTGATAGTGGGTTTAGGAGTAGCGCTATTACCAGCATTGGTACTCCCGGCAATCACTTTCCTTATCGGTTCACTTGTTCTGGGAATGATCCCACTGTTGAACGCATTCTCGACCTGAACCCCTAGTTCATGCAAACTTTTGAAAGTGAATAGTGGAACAACTATTAATTTCTGCAACAAGTTAGGCTCAAGGTTCTGCACGACTATCCGCACTTGGTCCCTCTCAGAAGGGCGAAACTATTCAAGGGATCCTTCTCAATACTCGAGCATATTAGCGGAACTTCAATCAGAAAACAATTTCAAAAACAAATTCAAAGTCTTTTCTATCTGTAAAAGGTCACACATGCATCACTATAGGCACAATAAAATGATCAAAAACTTGACTTCCATTTTCTTATAAAGATGAAGACCTGAAGATACATGAGAGCGACTCAAAGGAAAAGACTCAACTGGCACAACAACGCAAGAAAAGGCAGAAAATAGCATTCTCAACAAAATTATTTACAAGACACAACTCAAAACAAAATAAAGCATTTTTGAAACAAAAAGGGGATTACCCTTCTCCAAGTCCATCCGTAGAATTCAAAAACAACTTGAAATGGCCCACAGGAGGGTCCAGACCTGCCTTCTATACACATCCACACCCAAAAGGTTGGTTTCAGACTTTTACCTTAGTTAAATGCACTGAAAATTTCCCCTAGTGTCCAGTCATTGGACATCGATTGGGTTTTATGCCCCTTGTTCAATTGATGACCCAATCAAATGCACTAAAAATTGCCCCTAGTGTCCAGCCATTGGGCACTGTTTTAAACATTATGCAAGCACTGGTAATGGGGATCATCAGATCCGTTTTCAACCCGTCAGACTCATGCCTCTCTTCTGGCATATTAAGAACCCACTTCAGTCCCTTCCAAAGCAGTGATAGATTCCTCATATACACTTATCATAAATGTATTGCCCCTTTGCTGGGGAAAGATCGTGATCCTACATACTGAATGCAACAAACTAAAATAGGATGCAATGGATGAAGTGAATAAGGTGCGCGGCTAAACCACATTTTGCCTAGAAAAGGCATAGACACAAAAAATGATGAACTAGGGGCACAGTTGAGTCAGGTGTTCTGTTTTTTCCCCTTTATCAACGCATTTGCCAGAAAGGGCACTCTACTTGCCGGAAAGGGCACCGTATTCGCCAGAAAAGGGCACCACTGAAGCTGACTGCAAAAGGGCAAAAAGCTCTCATATCCTCCAAGCAACGAGGTATTAAGCCAAGTGTGAAGCACGAATTAGAATGGATCAAGATATTCCACTTCCTCATCTGGACAGATCTGATCACGTCCAGACTCCCCAGCAAAGCATCATCAACTGATGTCAGCTGCAAATTTGCTACACACCCCATCTTAGTGCAACCCCTCTGTGGGAGGAACTTACTGGCTGTGAGCGGAAGAAAGAGAATCTAGTAGCATGCTAGGGGCAAGAGCCCACAATTTCTTGTTTATCCATCAACCACCCAGGGGAGGGATAAAAAATAAGAGATTGAAGAATAGAGTGATGTGCGCTAAGAGAAAAAGTGAGGAAAAGGGCTTTTTCAGAAAAATAAAGCTTGAGGGCCGAGTGATGTGAGGATCACAAATGAGAAAGGGTGGGAAACAATACCCAAAGAAACAGGCTCCCTGTGCACGTCTGAGTGTCGTGTCTTTTTGTTTTATCTCGATTCTTGTTTTGAGTCGTCTCGAGTGATACTCGATGTGTTTAGGTTGTTTACCTTTTGTTTTCCGTTGTTGAGTCGTAGTGCGCTGTGTTCAGTCGTAGGCTCAATACACGGTTAAGAACTCATCTCTCAATTTCAAAAATAAAATCATTTTGTGCTCCGAATGCCGTGCCATTCTCCACATTTGTGCAAAACAAGATTCTTTCTTTCATAAACAGCAAGGGTTCAACCCAGGTCATGAGATAACAGTAGAACAAGGACCCATCTGAAGCTATGTAGGTTCTGGGCTGCAAAGCAAGAGAAAAGAGGGAAAATTTGGAGCATCTTAGCATGTTTCAACTTCAGCAAATTCCGAGACTGCATTCCAGGTGCATCTTGTCAGGCGTCGCCTTTCTCTGGAGTATGAGTGTATCTTTGACCCCAAGCTTAAGCCTGCTTCAAGTCACTTACAACAACACAAGGATAATATTCAAAGCATAAATTAAATAAACACTTAAAACAGCCCCTAAATAGTACAAAACAGTGCTAAAATGATTTTGAAAAGGGTAGAAAACTTGAACAAAAATGGGAGGAAACAAGCCTAGTAAACAAGCCAAAGAAGGGTGGCTAGCCCCTCCAACCTTGGAACTTCAAATAACATATTTTCCACCTTTGAAAATAGCCCAAAATAGTGTATAAACAAAGTAAAAAGAATGGAAAAGAGTAGTACAAACAAAGGAGAAGATAGCCAAAACTTATATCTCTTGAAGAGAAGATGCTCTTAGTTAAGCAAACCTGATTCAAAGCACTCTAAAGTCTCTGAAAGTAGGCTCAAAATCTCAGTAGGAAGCTTCACGTTTGAGCTCCAAAGGTGTATCTATCTTGTATCTATAATTGAGAGGGTGGAGAAGATGGCTTTGATTTCATTAAGCTCTTGGATAGATTTTTTTTCAACCCCAAAATTGAAGGGCAGGCCTTCTATTTATAGAATTTCACCTTCTTACGTCAGAAACAGCTGTATAGGGACAATTGGTGCAAAGCATGAGCATGGGGACAATTGCCAACTTTGAAATATCTGTTATCGCTAAACATGGCCGACCAGCCATAGAGAGGGATGATCGTCCAATCAAATTTGGCCTGTCGGTCATCTGTTGGCTTGCAATTGTTTGGGTGGTTAGGCTAAATGAAAAGTGGTTTTGATCGAAAAAAGGGTGTAAGGTTTAGGCTTGAAGGGTTTTTGAAGCTTAAAAGCGAATTCCTCTTGTTGAAGATTCGAACGATTGCTTAGTGTAACATTTCATCATCGAGTAGTCGGAACAAAGCGCCCAAGTCTTAAGGGCATTCAAAATGGGGTGTCTATAGTTTTCCCTTTTTGATAGAGCTTGAGGTTATGAAATGGCGTGAGCGAATGTCAAACCCCAAAGACGACCCATTTGACAAGGGCGTAAAACTTGGGCAATCAATCACAATGTAAATGCAATTGGTTGAACTCGAAAGTTGCCTACATATCCCTTTGCGAGGAATCAAACTGGCGTAGTTCAGAGGCAAAATGCAAATGATATGCACAAACAGTGCACTTGAAAGCAGGACTTACAATTATTTTGAAAATCCATGATCATGTAAGATAATGCAATGTGCAATAACACACGATGAAAACATATGAATGAAACAAGTCTCAAGCTTAAATCAATAGTAAATCCAACCGTGCCTCACGCAGAAAGGAGTATGTAAACAACAATTCCAAACACGTTTCAGGTGAAAAGAGGAAAAACGGTGCAACCAACAGGCGTATCTCACCATATTTCATACGGAGAGAGGAAATGTTTTAACCGAGAGGAAGCAACACCCTAATGCGTTTCACGCGAAAGGACGGAATGGTGGTGTAACCAACAGGCTTATCTCACCGTATTTCATACGAAGAGAGGGAAGGTTTTAACCAAGGGAAACAAGGGTGGCGTAACTAGTAGACGTATCTCACCGTATTTCATATGGGGAGAGGGAAGGTTTTAACCAAGGAAAGAACAACATCCTAACATGTTTCACGTGAAAAGACAGAAGGCTAGTGTAACCAACAGGCGTATCTCACTGTATTTCATACGGAGAGAGGGAAGGTTTTAACAGGGTGAAATATGTGAGGCCAAACTAAATTTCACGCAGAGAGAAGGTGAGACAAAAGATATAAGCCAAACTACACTTCTCGCAAAAAGGGGAAGGGTTACAAGCCAAATCACACTCTTGTGAAAAAGGGTGGATACAAAAAGCATGATGCACATGGATGCAACATAATTACTGTAATTAATGCGGAATATGATGCAATGCATGCTCCATGCAACTTAACATGTATCATAATTGAAAAGATAAACAAAAGTGGTGGTTTTGAAAATGCCTCATAAAGATCTCTGACTAACAGCTCGGAGTCTTCAAATGCTTAGAAAATGACATAACTTGTTCAAGCTTAAGATCAGGGCACTTTCCCACTTTAGGGAAATGACGAGACCCGAGATGATGCATCCGGAATACAA
Organism: Camellia sinensis; assembly: GCF_004153795.1. NCBI lineage: Eukaryota > Viridiplantae > Streptophyta > Magnoliopsida > Ericales > Theaceae > Camellia > Camellia sinensis. The sequence goes on from NW_021025018.1 coordinate 157,148, forward strand.
TCTCAAAATTTTTGGAAGCCGAAACAAACCCAAAATCTTCAATTTTCCAGTTTAGGAGGAACACAAGCCCCTCCATGCACAGAATATATAGGATCTTAGCAAAAAATCACATCTGGACCATTTTAAGAGTCAGTCAGCCAGCCAATAGATGAGTCGGCCGGCCGATTGATTGTACGGTCGACCACCCGTGCCAGTGTTGGAGGCAGTTTGGGGTTTTTGGCTCATGGCTTATTTAAACATGGTTTTGGCTCATTTTTCCACACACACCCAAGCTGAAATCACCTCCCTCTCTCTATAGGTGTTCTCTCTCTCTCTCTCTAGTTTTTCATTCTACTCACTTTACCCAACGACCCACGCAAACTTTTTTTGTAAAACCCATTTGGCCCTCTATGTTTTGAACCAATTGGATTTTGATTTGGTTGAGTTTTTTGGCTTCTCATTGTTTTTGGCTCATCATTACGGGTTTTTTTTTTCTCGAGTTTTGACTTTTGCCTATATTTTTCTCTCTTATAGGGTTTGATTTTGGGATTTTTCACCTATTTCCCTCATTTTCCTTATTGTCTCTCACCACCCACCACTTTCTCCATAGCAGATGATATTTCATATGATGGTGCCCCTTCCGAGGTGCTAGTGCTTTCACCTACTGCGGGTGTCGAGAAGCTGATGATTAGGAAGGCTGATGGAGCGGTAGAGGACATTGCAACCAATATTACTATGGAGGAGATCTACCCTCCAGAGCCTGAGCCCAGGCTACCGCAGTTGATGGTGAGGCCTTTTGACCCTGTTGTAGACACCTCATTTTTGACCGACCTCAAAACTTAGACGTCATCGTTTGTGCACTCGATGATTGTGCTTGTTTGTGATCGTTTTGAGTTCCTGAAGTTCTTGGCGGAATGCCTTGTCTTTGAACCTCTAAACCCTCTTTGTTTTGTGCTTGTTTTTGGGCCAAACCATGGTGACTCTTGCCTGGAAGGGGGATGGGCCTTGTCGGCCACTTTTCCCTCTTGTCGATCACTTGAAGTGGTAGGTCAGCTAGTCAAGGTGGCCGGTCGGCCACCTAAAGTGGCCAACGGCTATTTTTCTCATTTTTCAGATATTTCTTTGCCAGCTGTGCCAGCTGTTGTTCACTGAAGGCCATCTCTATACACGTGTATAAAGGGATGAATACAAGCCTTTGGCTTGAATTTCTATATATAGGGGGGTCTCTCCCCATTTGGAGAGGTTGGATATTTTTGAGCAAATTTCTCCCTCTCTCTCTAGAATTCTCTCTCTCTCCTCTTGTTTTATGCTTGATAGTTAGAATTCTCTACACATTTGCATACTAGCCCTTAACCAAATTGGACCACCTTGGAGCTGAGGCCTCTTGGGACCTATTTTGGGCTGTTGGAAGGTTTTTTGAGCCTAAGAGAGTGGCTGTTTTGTGCTGTGTTTCAAAGGTATAAGACTTACCTTATTTAAGCTCTTTGTACATACTTGTTTTGCCATTGCTTTATACTATTTTGGGCCTAGTTTTCAACTACAAAATTTTTTGATTTTTGGGCCTTAACATGTTGGTTTGAAGCCATTTTGTGCTAAGAGGTTGTCTACCCTTCTTGTTGCTTGTTTGCATGAGCCTTTGCGCCATCTTTTAGCATGTTAAAGTCAAAATTTTTGGGCCTTTAAACCACTGAAATTCAGAGTTATTTCAGTGGTAAAAAGCATTGTTTGAAGTCCAAAAATGGAAGGGTTAGCCTCCCCTCCTTGTGTCTCACTTTCATGCTTAGTTAACATCACATGGTAGCATGTTTTTGTAGCTTAACTTAGCTTATTTCCAGCATGTGTTTGCCTTTGATTTGGCATGATTTAACTCTGTTTTGGGTTGCTTTGGTCATGTGGGCTTGGTTTTGTATAGTTGTAGTGCAAATAGCTTCACTAGCTTAGCATTTTAGGCCTCTAAACATGTTTTGCTTGGAATGATTGCATGATGTTGTGTCTTTTAACATGTAATTTCAATGTATACAGCTCTGTCGCATGCTCATTTATTCCACTCTTTCATTGCTTTTGAGAGTTGTGTCTTGAATCTTGTTTGCAAGCAAACATATGAGCATGTTTTTCTAGCCTTTCATGCCTTAATCTTAGCATGTTTTAGTCACTGTTTTGGCATATATTAACTCTGTCCAGAGTTGGTTTGGTCAATTGAGCTTTGTATTGCATGCCTATAGTGTTGTGATCTTCACTAGCTTAGTGAGTTAGACTTTTTAGCATGTGTTGCTTGCATGATTTAGT
>NW_021025018.1:162190-181339 GCF_004153795.1 Camellia sinensis
TAGTAAAGTTAGCTAAATAACTGGATAAGAACATATGAGGTTTATAAAACAACATATCATGATAGTAGAGGCCGATCTTTGATCGGGAGAGCAGGGGTGCTCATTTCAGGACCTTCCCCTCTCGTACCCAAGTTCCCGAGCCGAGGCAACTTTGGTGATAACGGACACGTGGCCTTTGGCATGAGTCTGGGTTTCCTAAATTTTCCAAAAATAAAACATTTAGGTGGCGACTCTGTAATCTGTCAAAACAGTCCAGTTTTGGCATTATTTGATTCAAAATCAATTTTCCAAAAATGATTTGCTGGATTGGATTCTTTGGTGTTTATCAGTTTCACATTGCACTTTGTGAGACTAGATTCAAAACCGTGATAGGAGTCCGAATTGTAGGACCAATTCGAGCTCTCAGAAAGGGGGCACGAAGAAGTCGAGCATACACCTGCCACCTATCATCCACGCACGCATGAGATGACTTCTAGAGGCATCCGGCGATTTGAGGACTTTGCTAGGGGTATGCCCGAGGAGTTCCTCTTGCGAGAGCGCACCTCTCAACTTTCTCAGGATGCTTCTGAGGTAAGAAGCTTTGCTCTTTTTTATGCACTTTGCTTGCTTTGATATTTCATTTACAGTCTTTCATTTGCCATATACTTAACAAATTCTTCTTTCAACACATGGTGACGCTCTTTCCTAGAGGGGCTATGGGGCATTGACTGTGAGGGACTGGTACCAGAAGCTCCCCGCTCGAGTCCGAGAGTTAGTGCACGAGGCAGGCTTCGGCTTATTCTGCTCAGGGCTCGCACAAATACAGACCAGTCGAGCCTTGCTTGGTGCTTCGGTGGAGAGGTGGTGGGACACCACCAACTCCTTCCACTTCTCCTCCACCAAGAAGATAATGATGACCCCCTATGACTTCTCCATGATCACGGGGCGACAAGTGGAGGGTGATCTGATCCCTTTCGATATTGACATGGGCCTGTGGGAGGCAGCTTGGATATAGCTGGTTCTATGACCACTTCCACGGAAGTCAGCCAGAGACTTAGAAGCAGGTCGAGCAGTACACCAGGGGTTTCTTGATCTATCTCCTCGGTACCACCTTATTTGTGAATAGGTCGAATATCGTAGGTTTGTATCTACTCAATGCTTTGGTGGTGTTGCCTCGGGTGCGGTTCTGCGACTGGGGTGGTGTTGGCCTCGCCACTCTTTACGGCTACATGAGCTCCAGTTCCTACAAGAAGGGGAACAAGGTCGGAGGCTACTAGAGAGCCTGGGAGGTACACACTGCACTTTTTATTCGTTTTTGTTTGCACATTATGATTTCTTTTTTGCACTTTCTATCTTTATTTCTGTGTCTACCTATTTAACTCACAAACTGATTTTTTCTTGTAGCTCTGGGTCTATGCCTACTTTCCCGCTCTCGCTCCGATTCCATGAGATGAAGTGGAGGTAGCTATGCCCCACGCCAGATGATACGACGGCAAGTGCCACCCTCAGTGCCGCAATGTTACCATATTCGCCTATTACTGGTGTTTCTTTGATACGGTGACAGCGCGTGAGGTAATCTGAAACTCATAATCATTTTTGCTCCATTTTTTACTACTTTGAATCTATCCCATGCTCTAGCAGCTAACAATAACTGACAACTATAAATTCTCTATTTGCAGGTGACATAACAACCATGGGTGGCGATGTCAGCATCGACGAGAGACGATTACGCCGGGTCTTGGGATACTTTTAGGCTGCGGATTTCGCTGGAGGGTCCTTTTTGCAGGACTTGGTATTTAGGGGAAAGGTTCATACGTCAAAACCTGGGCCTACTTGCCCCCGTTGTTCCTGCTTCCCCCCTGCATCGATGAGGACAACCGATGGTCTGCTTGGTCGAGGTCATCATTCAGTTCATGGCGAGGTAGGACGCCGATCTTTGCGGGGTTGAAGATTATTCCGAGTTCATCTAGACCCACCTCATGTCGTCTCTAATAGGAGCTCACGCGGAGGGTGCTGAAGATGCACTCGCTGCTAGAGGTGTTGTTCCTGCGGTTGAGCCTCATGTTGGAGAGGTTGCCCCGTCTGTACATATAGCTGGTCTGTCTGTGATACCAGCCACGATCACATACTGGCGGCAGAGTGGGGCGGCACACTAGATTCTGATTAACTACCCAAAGAAGTGGGAGTATGTCAAGGACCTTAACGTGTAACAGGTATGTACTTTGTCTTACAATTTGTATTTCATATTTCTTTTTTTGTATACTGATTCCCAAACTCACTTCTAGGTGTCGGTGGAGTACGTAGATGGCCTCCTTCAGCTCGTTGACTCCCTGGTCTAGATGGTTCAGAGGAGGGAGGGACTACTTGCTCTCCATGGTCATCAGGTATTCTACTTTTGTCACTCATCTGACTGCTCTAATTCTCTTTTTGCCTTACTCATATTGATTATGCACTGATACTATTCTGATTTTCTATACTCATGCTAATTCTGCACTGATATTGTTCTAGTACTCTGTGTCTTGCTTTCAACCTCCACCTGTACTTGCGGCACCAGTGGCACCTCCTCCAACTGCGCGGAGGAGAGGTGGACGGGCTCCTATACCCGGCAGGGGCAAGAGTAGAGGTCGGGGCAAAGGTAGAGGTGCCCGAAGTCAAAGTGGAGAGTCTCAGGCGCATAAGACTTCCTCATTCTCGGAGCCGACTTTTAAGCGAAGATAATGCTGAGACCAGCAACACTGAGGGGACTGTGAGCGGGCACTCCGGGTCTGGGAGCGAGGAGGATGATGCTAGTTCTGGGTCAAAGAGTGGAGAGGATGATGCTAGCTCTGAGTCCCACTCCTCTGATGACAGCGGTGCTGATGGCGACAATGCTTTTGAGTTCCACTCCTTTGATGACAGTGGTGCTGATGGCAACAATGCTCCTAAGTCCTCTTTTTGAAAGAGGACTAAGAGCGCCTCTCGACGCACCTAATACGACTGACACCGATTTTTGCACTCTTTTTCACTCTTTTATTATGTTTTGTAGTTTAAAACTATGTATAGCTTCAGATATGACTTTATTTTTTGTCTTAAACACTTGTATTTTTTCTTTTGTAAAACTATGATCGGGGTCGAACCCTATAATTTTATAAAAGAATTTTTATTTTTTTGTACAGTATCTCGAGAATGGCACCACCCTTGCATAAAATTGATGATTGTATTTGAATTTCAAACTGAGAATGATCACACTCGAATGAGTTCTTAACCAGAAATTGAGTCTTCAACCGACCAAAATGCAAAATAAAACTCAATAAAGGAAAAACAAAGCAAAACAACCTAAACACAACTATTCACACTTGCTAGAACAAAAGACTCAAAAGCAAAAACGGCTAACATAACAATGCTGCCCAGTTGTGTAGACACCCCATTTTGACCAGCCCAAAGACTTGGATGCTTTCTGTTGATTACCCGATGAAGACAATCAGAATGTGTTCCCCAACAGTCCTCAACAAGAAAAATGGGATTTGAGCATTAATTACAACCTTCATACATTTTTGCCCAAACTATTTTAGAGCTTAAAACCTTTTTTTCAACATATTTTTCCAAATGTTTCCACGATGTTTAGAGGCTCCCATTTCAATTAAAATATTGCACTTTTCAGTAAACTGAGTAAGGACAAAATAGAAATAAATGGAAGGAAGATGAACTTTTTAAAAAAATATTTAAAAACATCTTCTTTATAGGTTTAGATATGTTTGGATGGGTTTGAATTTGAAGGAAACATGAGGGGATGGAAGAAAATTGGTTTAGGGAAAGGACGAGCATCAAATTGTTAAGAAGGAAATGAACAGCCCTCACTAAATTAAGCATATCTCTTTGTACACTTGGATTTTAATGTGAGGCCACCACCATTAGAAAGGAGACTTCAAGGGCTTCAATTTAGACTCAAGAATCACTTAAAACCAAGTCCAGATAAGGGAGATATGCCCATTTGAAGTTGGGCTTAAGAGCAGATTTTGTTGACCTGGCCCGAGGAAAATGAGCAGCCTTCACTAAATTAGTCATATTTCTTTATACACTTGGAATTTAGATATGAGTCCACCACTATTGGAAATTATACTTTTGGGCTTCAATTTAGATCCAAGAACCACCCAAGACCGAGTCTGGATAAGGGAGATATACCCATTTGAAGTTGGGCTTAAGAGCAGATTTTGTTGACCTGGCCCGATGAAAATGAACAACTTTCACTAAATTAGGCATATCTCTTTGTACACTTGGAATTTAGATGTGCGACCACCACCATTGGAAATTAGACTTCTGGGGCTTCAATTAAGATGTAAGAACCACCCAAAACCAAGTCCATATAAGGGAGATATACCCGTTTGAAGTTGGGCTTAATAGCAGATTTTTTTAACTCGGCCCAAAACAACAGCAGCCCCATTTTTCTTGGTTTTGGTTCGGTTGTGACACCTTATTTACCTATTTTCTTATCCATTCAAGGGCACCCACTCATCCTCCATTATCTCCACTCACCCCCCATTGTCAAAAAGAGGTTTTGTTTGTATCCATAAAGGAGTATCCCATGCAACCAACTTGAAAATTTGCCCTCCTATCACATTCTTGTCTCCCACCTTGTCTCCCACCTTCTTTTTGACCATCACACTCCCTCATTGCCTATATGGAATGATCATATTGTAAGAGAGATAGAGGACCACGAAATTGAAGAGAAAATAGTGAGAAAAGGGTGAAAAAAGAGAGAAAAATTGAGTTTTTGAGCAAAAAATACTACTATCTTTCATATACACCCATACCTTCAATAGCTACTAAAATTCCTCATTTCCATACACAAAAACCACTATAAAAATTTTGACATAGCCAAAGATCAATTGCCTTGATCATAAGGCAGAGTGTTTAGCGATTGAAAGTGAGAAAAACTAGATTGTTAGCCACTTTCCATACTATAAACTCCATATACTCCATAATTTCAAATTGAGGATTTGAGATCACACTTCCCACACTTGAGGGTGATCAAGAGGGAGTTTGTGAACTAACGAGTTTATCCTTTTCTTGGAAGGTGAATTTCACAAACTTTTCATTTTCTTGCATTTGTTACTTATTTTGCTCTTTTGCTTTGATTTCTTTATTCTTTTGCTTTGATTTCTGATTATATTATATATTGTTGCAATCTAATTGAAAGTGGTGAGTTGAGACTCCCATATATATTATTTTTAGTTCTGTTTTTGTTGTGAAAATCTAATAAAACAGAATTTGGCCGAGCGTACCGGCCACCCGGCCCGTTAATTGGTCGGGTAGCCATCTAAAAGTACACCATCACACCCGCGACCTTTATGACCGTGCCTGCGACCTCTAGGCAAAATCGGGCAGCCTTCTGACATTGAGAAGATCAACCTCTGATGGTCTTTGAGGCGCTTGAAGCTGCTATTTTCTTATGTTTATCTTATTTTAAGTGTTTGTGAGGATTTTTATATTGTGTTGTAATATTTATTCATCTCCCTTGAATTTGTAATATTTAAAGTGTTGTAATAATTCCTCATCCCACTTCTTATCTATCCCATTCTTTAATCTCTTTCCGTAACTGTGCTTATGTATATATCTTACATGCCATCCATGCTTTTATATACATGATTCATGCCTAGATCCGGCTAAATTTGCATCTTTGTGCTTTAATTGATTATTACATGATTTTGTGTGCTATCGCATGTTTTGCAATATTTCACATGTCATGTTTTAGAAGCCGGATCTTTAGAAGCGTTCTTGTGTATGTATTGCACTAGGAGTTTGTATATAGGATTATGCATATTTTACTAACTATAGCTGTTCGCAGGACGTCGATAAATATGTAAGTTGTTATGCTTTAGCATTCCACTTGTACATAATTTGTTTTTAATATGTTTAGCATCTTACCATGTCGCTATTTGGTTATGTGATATAATTGTATGAATGTCAGTGGATGGAGGTTGTGTCGCTTAATTTGTAATGATATTGATTTTCATGTTTGTAAACTCAATTTATTTGGATTGTATATCTTCAAAACTCTTTCAAAACTACATGAAATCAAGTTGTTCCAAAGTGGGTGACATAGTCTATACTTGCATGCTTCACATAGTAATTTTTAGGATTTATTAAATAATCGGAATATGAACATATAAAGTAAATAAAATTCATATAATGGTTTAGTAAAGGCCGATCTTTTGATTAGGTGAGTGAGAGTGCTCAATTAATGACCTTCCCCTCTCATACCTAAGGTTCCGAATCGAGACAACTTTGGTTATGACGAACAGTGGCCTCGGCACGAGTCATGGGTTTCCTAATTTTCCAAAAATATTAGGTGACAACTCTGAGCTCTGATGACGTAGTCCATTTCTAGCAAAAGATTTTGCAATAATATGGATTTTCTAAAAGTTGCCAAATCTGGACTGCCGTCTATATTTCACATTGCACTCGTGAGACTAGATCAAAGAAATCAAGGGTCCGAACTGTTTAACGAGCGCGAGTACCCCCCCGGGCATGTTACAATTTATGGCGACTCCGTTGGGGATTTTATGAAACCTTGACTTGAATTCCATTATATGGCTTTTATTTTCAATTATATGTTTATTGTATTGCATGCATTGGTGCACTTAAAGTTCCTGTGTTGCCCAGATACTGGTGGGAGCACAGGCACACTTTTTGTGACACTACACCTATGTCAACATTACTTTGGAGGCCCTGTGTTATAATCTTTTGAGATCTGAAGGTTCTCAGACTTTGAAGAGAGGCTATATTGACTCTTCTGATTTCCTAAGATCTTCATTGGTTATGACCAAAAAAACTCTTTGTTAACGTCACCTTGACTTCAACCCCTAGAGTAGAGCCAATCTTGTGCATATAATAAGCTATAGTACCTTCCAAAGTTAGGACAGAATGCTCTCCCATTTCTAGGATGTATGATGCCCGCTTGTTTGAATAATGAACCCAAGATCATTTCAAAAGCTAGGACAGGGTACCTCTACTGCCCATAGGGGTGTTTGTTCTCTTTCCTGCAATGTGTTATGTGCAATGTATTGGATCTATATAGGGGTTCTCAAATTCGAATGAGTGGTTCAGGCATTTCAGTTTGTGAGGCTGAGTTTAGTTTTTCGGTGATGTATCTAGTGGTAAGTTGTGCGAATTGGGCCAAAGCGTTGTCGTAGTTCTGATTGGAAGTTCTATTTTTGCTAAGTTGTTGTAGCACCATTACTTCAGAAAAGTCCGATATCCTATAAAATCTACCAGTGTAAATAAATAGAACTTGTGGGATATCCGACCATTTCTGTGATTCGGGAGTGACCACCTGTTGATTGCACGGACTTTAGTTTGAGTGTTGTTGATGGCCCACATTTTGACTAGCAATTTGAGAATGGTTTTATTGTAAGTTCTGAATTGAGTATTGAGTCTAAGTTTGATTCCACCAAGTTTGTAGAGTTGGGATCAGGCTCGAGTCATTCCAGTGACTCAAAGTCTATTGATTTCGAGAGTGCTAACCTAGACATTTTTGTCTTGTCTAGGTCTTCTTTGTCATTTTCTTTTGAATCTGTTGTCATCGCTGAGTCATAGTTTCTTTTCAATAAAAGTGCCATAGATTCAGCCTACTTCTCTGTGCCTTTAAATCATTGAATTGACCAAAAATTACAAAACTTTTTTCCAAAACCCTGATAAAAATGAAGAGGAAGAAATTCCTCGGGATTTGCAAATTTTGATCGACTGAGAGGAAGAGAGGTGTGCTAAGCCCTTGATGAATGAGATCATTTCTATTAATGTGGGTACTGAGAAGGATCCTGGCTTGGTCTAGATTGGTTATATATTGTCTTTGTAAGAGCACGAACAATTAGTCACTTTGTTAAAAGATTTCAAAAAATATTTTTGCATGGTTCTATGAAGACATGCCTGGAATTGATCTTGAGATTGTACAGCATAGGATCTCTCTCGACTTGATGTCCAACCTCCTTAGCTTTCAAACCTTGATTGAGAATGTTCAGCAATCAACCAAAGTATAAGGCTTGCATAGCCGGAATGGAGGCAACCCTTGAACTAGAGGGCAATAAGGTCGGACGTGATTCAGACTGGAAGTAGCCCTTGAATTAGGGGCAATAAGGTCGAATGTTACAAAGATTCAAACTGGATCGTTTCTCAAGCTAATGAAGACCGGAAAAGAAGTCCAATCAAAGAATATGAGACAATTAGTTTTATTACTGAAGGACAATCAAGTACCTATCCACTACACTAGGGGCAAATTCATACCCAATTAGCCTAGTCCTTACATCATCATGTCTATCTAGTCAAGTGTAGGAGTCATTCTTATATATTTAGATGGCCTAGAGATCTCACAACCAATCAACATGCACAAATTAAAATGAAAATACCACCCTTGAGAGGCTCACTGTGCTGAAAACCCGGAAGGGCGACCTAGGCAAAAGTTAGAGTAGAAAAACAAAAAAAATAATAAAAAAATAAAAAAATAAAAAATAAAACAAAAAAATAGAAAATAGAAAATAAAAAAAATGAAAAAAATAAAAAAAAATAAATAAAAAGAAAATAAAAATAAATGAAAAAGCTCGCAAGGTTGAAAACCCGAAAGGGCGGCTTTGGAAAAAGTTACAAAAGGAGAGTGTTAATACCCGAGTGAACCTTAGCTGGAACTATGTAAGGCCTAATTCCTATCTTTAGGATACGTAGGCAGCTTCATCCTAAAGTTCAACCATAGCCATTTTCAATTCACTCATCCCGTCCATATTGTTTCATGTATCTTTAGTCGACTTGGTTGCCTTATCCGTGTTTGCATGGGTCATCTCCGTTCTGCTCTGTTCAGCTCGGTTCAATTCAACTTGGCTTTGTTCGGTTCAGTTTACTTTGGTTCGCCCAGTTCTGCTCGACTTCGTTCGATTCAGATCAATTTGGTTCAGTTATCACCATTGCTACAACAGAACCAATTCGGGATTATCTGGCATGGGACTATGCACCCCAGTGGTTGATTCCATGTTGGTCGGGTAGTGGACATTTGCAAAAATAGGCTTTGATTATTTTGAATGAAGCAGACTAATTTTTCTCGAAATTTATTCCATTTTTTGCAAAACCAAACCATTCTTTGGACTTAAAAAAGGGAAAAAAATTTTAGTGCTCACAACTTGACTTACATGATTTCAAAACAGAAAATGGAATAAGTATGCTAATTTAACTCTCATGTTCATCAAAACATTTTTACAAAAAATCAAAAGAAAAAAGTCAAGGCAATGAACTAGGGGCATAGTCGAGTCAGAGATCCTGTCTTCTCCTCACTCGAGTTAACTATTCATTGCCAGAAGTTACTATTCATCCACCGGGATTCGATTCCAGGCGTGTTGCTTCATATTTCAGCTGGAACGACAACTCTTTAGCCAGTTCGTCGGCCAACTTTTTGACTGACACAACAACTCTTTGGCCAGCTCATTAGTTCGTCGGCCAACTTTTTGGTCGGCCCACCAGTTTCAATTTTAACCCATCATGACAAACTGTAGAATTGCTTAGGCTCAATGGTTGTGTTTTAGAGTCACATTTTTAAGTTCCTTTCATACCAGCCAGTGTATATAAGTGTGTTTGGATTGTTTTGCATCATTTTTCTTTCATTAAGTCATTCTTTGATTCTGGTCGGTATGGAATCAGTGTCCGATTTAGAGTTCAAAATTTAGTCATTCTCAAATTCAATCAAACAAATTGTTTTCAAGCTCAAAGTGATATGTCAGTCACGCTATTGATGTGCAAAACGAAACTTATTTTATTAAAGTCAGGGGATGAAATCCCCGATTACATAGACACAAAATAAAAAAGAAAAGAGAGAGAGAGAGAGAGAGAGAGAGAGAGAGTTAAAGCTATAGGTGCCCACTCCAAAACAAAAACAAAAAAAAAGAAAAAGAAAAGAGAGAGAGTAGTATTTTCTCAGTTTTCTAGCAGCAACCCGGCGGCGAAGATTGTAACCGGCTTTATTTGTACACAGCTTCATTGTTTGACTTTACCATGAGCTGCCTCGCTTCATCTTTACTCCTCTAAAGCTCTTGCAGACTCTGCCTTCGCCTTGGTGGAGCTTCCAAAGGAGATTATTCCTTGCCAACCATCAAATTGGTTGTGCGAAGGAACTCCGAATCGGGCCATGGAGGTTTCTTGTCATTTCAGTTCTTTGTTCTGCTTTTTCAGTGCACTAATTTCTACTCGAAGGTCCTTGTACATACGTTGGAGCAGAGAGAGTTATGCAGTTAACTGATGTACATCAAACGTCCTGTTCTACAGTCGACAAGACAAGTTGGAGACCGCAGTCACGGTCTCCACACATGACCTCAACGTATACGAGGTAGCTTCGATGTCAAACTGTGCTGCCATTATTTGCTCAATTGACATCGCTGGAAAACTAAAAATATGGAGAGGAGGAGGAGCACACGGTTGAGGTTAAGGAGAGTTAGAATAAGTCATCTCTATCGTGGACTCGTTAATGTCTAGAAAAAGAGAGAGAGAACCGTGGGAAGAGGCCATGTCAGAAAAGAGTGATGCAAAAGAAAGGGGTTACAGAGTGGTGGCTGAGAAAGTTTGTAGCCTTTTGCTCTGCCTTTCTCACATGCCTCGACTTAAGAAAAGAACGAGGAAGAAAAATAAGACAAGATGGGAGAGAAGGCTCGAGACATCGTTGAAGATAGAGGCAGCATGTCGGTCAGGCGCCACGGTTGTTGAAATCGCGCGCCAGACATGACGCTAGAAGAAGATAAAGGAAGAGAGAGTGAGACAAAAACAAGGGAGGCAGGAAAGATAGATATGTATATGTACTGTGTCTGTATATATTATTTGTATATAAATTTTGTCAAAAGAATTGGTTTGGCTCAGCAGTGAGGGATTGGTCGAATGAGCCCGAGATTAGGGGTTCGAACCCTCATAGCAGCAGAGTTGTATTTTTGTTTTATTTTTGTGTGGTGACACTAGCGTGACACACAGCTAATGTTATAAAATGGAATATCCTCGATAGTAACAGAATATTCCTTGAATGTACATATTGTCTATATGTGTGTGTGTGTGTGTGTGTGTGTGTGTGTCTCCCCGTATATGTATATAGTTTGTCTGAGTATGCTTGTATACATATTTGTATTATGTATATGGTATGTATACATATATGGTATTTGCAATTTATACAAAAAAAAGGGAATTTTAAAAAAGAAAAAAAAAATCATTCTACTATACCTTCTTCCACTCACGTAAGACGTCTTTGGACTTCAAATTTACGTTTTCTCTTTTCGTGTGAAACTCGTTAGGATTTGAAGTTTATTCGGTTAAAACCTTCCCCATCTCCGTATGGGATATGGTTAGGTACGCCTGCTGGTTACACCACCTTTGTTCCTTTCACTGAAACGTGTTAAGATTTGGTGTTTACCAAGTTTAAGCCTCCCCCTTCTCCGTATGAGATACGGTTAGGTACGCTTGTTGGTTACACCACCTTTGCTCCTTTCACATGAAACATGTTAGGATGCGACGTTTACCTGGTTAAAATCTTTCCCCTTCCGTATGAAATACGGTTAGGAACGTCTATTGGTTATAGCACATTTTCTCCTCTTGCCTAAGACGCGTTTGGATTTGTTCACTATTTCTCCTCTCGCATGAGATGCATTTAGATTAGTTTACTATTCCTACTGTTGCGTGAAACGCATTTGGATTTTGATTTCACCTTTTCTCCTCTCGCATGAGACGCATTTGGATTTGTTCACCATTTTTTCTACTTTCGCGTGAGGCGCGTTAGGTCATTGATTTACTCGGTTAAAAACATCAGGTGCGCCTGATGTTCACACCATCCTTCCTTTTTTCACATGAGACACATTCAATTGTTGCTTCACTCGGTTAAAAATAGCAGGTGCACCTGATGTTTACATGATCTTTTCTCATTTTCGCGTGAGACGCGTTCGGTTGTTGCTTCACTCGGTTAAAAACATCTGGTGCGCCTGATGTTTACATGATCTTTCCTCCTTTAGTGTGAGACGCATTAGGTTGTTGATTTACTCGGTTAAAAACATTAGGTACACCGGGTGTCCACACCATCTTTTCTTCTTTCGCGTAAGATGTGTTAGGTTGTTGATTTACTCAGTTAAAAACATCAGTTACGCCTGAGACATGTTATGTTGTTGATTTACTCGGTTAAAAACATCAGGTGTGCCTGGTGTTCACACCATTTTTCCTCCTCTCGCATGAGACGTGTTTGAATTTCAAGTTCATTATTTGTGTTGTGGTACATTTGTATGTGACGCACCTCCTTTTTTTATTTGTGTGGTATGCACATTTGTATGCGATGCACCCACTTCTTTCATTTGTGCGGTATGCACATTTGTATGCGATGCACCATCTTCTTTCATTTATACGGTATGTACATTTATATGCAATGCACCCCTTTCTTTCATTTGTGCGATATGCACATTTGTATGCGATGCACTTCCCTCTTTCATTTGTGCGGTATGCACATTTATATGCGATGCACCCCCTTCTTTCATTTGCGCGGTATGCACATTTGAATGCGATGCATTCCCTTCTTTCATTTGTACGGTATGTACATTTGTATGTGATGCACCCCCTTCTTTCATTTGTGCGGTATGCATATTTGTATGCGATGCACCCCCTTCTTTCATTTGTGCGGTATGCACATTTGTATGCAATGCACCCTCTTTTATTTCATATCATTTGCATGAGGCTTGCCTCACTATATATCACATCTTGCATTGTACACATCATGCATTTCCAAAATAAAAGAAGGAAAAAAAAAAGAAAAAAAAGAAAAAAAGAAACGACTTTCACTTGCATTAGCGTATCATTTGCATAGTTATATGTTGTATCACTTGGCTACAATCTATTCACATCACCATTTGACACAATTTATTCTGGCTCCCATTTTTTGGGTTGTAAAAACCACTCGTTTGTACTGTCTCTTTTTCGGGATGACAAAACTATCCCTTCCTCAGGTTGGTAGTCCAAACCATTATTGGTTAATACCTCCCTTTTCTTGGGTTGTTGGTTAAGTCTATCCCTTGGTTAATACCTTCCTTGTTCTGGGACCATTCATCAATTATATTTCGTTCTCTTACGTGGATGTATTCGGGTTGTATCCCTTGTTATGCTTCATATTACTTGTTGCATTGCATTAGTGATGCACTTTTTCAAAAAAAAAAAAAAAAAAAAAAAAAATGTTATGCTTTATATTACTTGTTGCATTGCATTAGTGATGCACTTTTTCAAAAAACAAAAAAAGACAAAAAAAGAGAGTTCAATTTTCAGTTGCAAATCATTTGCATTTTGCCCCTGAACTACGCTGGTTTGATTCCTTGCAATGGGATACGTAGGTAACCTTCAGGTTCAACCAACTGCATTTGCATCTTGTTTGTTTGCCCAAGTCTTACGGCCTTGTCAAAAGGGTTGTCTTCGGGCTTTGATAATCACTCACGTCATGAAAGGACTTCGAGCTCTGTCAAAGAGTGGCAACTGTAGACACCTCATTTTAACCAGTCCTAAGACTTAGGAGCTTTCTGTTGATTACCCGATGATGACAATCAGAATGTGTTCCCTAGTAGTCCTCAACAAGAAAAATAGAATTTGAGCTTTAATCGCAACCTTCATACATTTTTGGCCAAACTATTTTAGACCTTAAAATCCTCTTTTCAAAATATTTTTCCAAATGTTTTTACGATGTTCTGAGGCTCCCATTTCAATTAAAATATTGCACTTTGCAGTAAATCGAGTAAGGACAAAGTAGAAATAAATGGAAGGAAGGTGAACTCTTTAAAAAAATATTTAAAAACATCTTCTTTATAGGTTTGGATATGTTTGCATAGGTTTGGATTTGAAGGAAACAGGAGGGGATGGAAGACAACTGGTTTACGGAAAGGATGAGCATCAAATTATTAAGAAAGAAATGAACAGCCTTCACTAAATTAAGCATATCTCTTTCTACACTTGGATTTTAATGGGAGGCCACCACCATTGGAAATAAGACTTCTGCGGCTTCAATTTAGACTCAACAATAACTAAGAACCAAATCCAGATAAGGGAGATATGCCCATTTGAAGTTGGGCTTAAGAGCAGATTTTGTTGACCTGGCCCAAGGGAAATGAACAACCTTCACTAAATTAGGCATATCTCTTCGTACACTTGGAATTTAGATGTGAGGCCTCTACCATTGGAATTAGACTTCTGGGGCTTCAATTTAAACCCAAGAACCACCTAAGACCATGTCCGAATAAGAGAGATATGCCCATTTGAAGTTGGGCTTAAGAGCAGATTTTATTGACCTGGCCTGAGAGAAATGAACAGCCTTCACTAAATTAGGTATATCTCTTTGTGCACTTGGAATTTAGATGTGAGACCACCACCATTGGAAATTAGACTTCTGGGGCTTCAATTAAGATGCAAGAACCACCCAAAACCAAGTCCATATAAGGGAGATATGCCCATTTGAAGTTGGGCTTAATAGCATATTTTGTTGACTCGGTCCAAAACAGCAGCATCCCCGTTTTTCTTGGATTTGGTTTGGTTGGGACACCCCATTTACCTATTTTCTTATCCATTCAAGTGCACCCACTCATTGTCCATTATATTCACTCATCCTCCATTATCAACAAGAGGTTTTGTTTGCATCCATAAAGGAGTATCCCATGCAACCAACTTCAAAATTTGCCATTCTATCACATTCTTGTCTCCCACCATGTTTCCACCTTCTTTTTGACCTTCGTTCTCCCTCATTGCCTATATAGAATGATCATATTGTAAGAGAGAGAGAGAGAGAGAGAGAGAGAAGAATGAGAAAAGGGTGAAAAAAGAGGAAAAAAATGAGTTTTTGAGCAAAAAATACTCATATCTTCCATATGCACCCCATACTTTCCATAGCTACTGAAATTCCTCATTTCCATACACCAAAACCACTCCAAAAATTATGATACAGCCCAATATCAATTGCCTTGATCATAAGGAAGAGTGTTTAGTTATTGAAAGTGAGAAAAACTAGAGAGTTAGCCATTTTCCATACCATAAACTCCATAATTTCGAATTGAGGATTTGTGAACACATTTCCCACACTTGAGGGTGATCAAGAGGGAGTTTGTGAACTAACTAGTTCATTATTTTCTTGGAAGGTGAATTTCACAAACTTTTCATTTTCTTGCATTTCTTACTTATTTTGCTCTTTTGCTTTGATTTCTTTATTCTTTTGCTTTGATTTCTTATTATATTATATATTGTTGTAATCTAATTGAAAGTGGTGAGTTAAGACTCTCATATTGTAGACCGTCCCAAACTCCGTTCCGCGTGCGAGGGTACGAATCGTAGGTCTTAGCTACTACAGTTCGAACTTCTGTCACGGTTCTGAATCTAATCTTACAAAGTGCAACGTAAGACTGATAAATCACCAAAGAGTCCAAATCCGGCAAATCGTTTTGGAAAATTGATTTTAATCAAAAAGCACCAAACATGGACTGCTTTGTCAGATTTCAAAGTCGCCACCTAAATGTTTTATTTTGGGAAAATTTAGGAAACCCTGACTCGTGCCTAAGGCCACGTGTCCGTCATCACCAAAGTTGCCTCGGCTCGGGAACTTGGGTATGAGAGGGGAAGGTCTTGAAATGAGCAACCCCGCTCGCTCGATCAAAGGATTAGCCTCTACTAAACATGATATGTTATTTTTGAAAGCACATGCGTTCTTATTCTGGTTATTAATCTAGAATTACTATGTGATGCGCACAACATGCAAATATAGACTAAATCACTCAATTTGGAACAAAACACCTCATGTTTGTTTCTGAAAATGATTTGGAGTTTCCACTCGCAAGTAGGCTAAGACGCAGATTTTGCCACCCTCAACTGGACTTTAGAAAACATGATTTGCCACTTCAAGTGGGCTTAAAACTCGCATTTCGATGAATTGTTCCAATTCAAGCAATGGAGCCTTCATCCACAGGCATTCATGCATTTAAACACATAAGCACATAGCCTCATGGAAAACATGCTATCATAGCAATCACTTACACACATGCAAGGATGCTAAAGCATAAACACTTACGGTGTACTCCGTGCCAAAACAGAAAACTAGTTAAAGAACAATACATGTTCCTAACTATGTCAACAATGCCTAATGCAACACATGCAATAAATGCAGCTAAAAGACTCGGCAATTCTAAGATGGCATACGAATGCAACACTCGATAACATGCTTTGAAATATGTATTCAAGTAAGTATTGAAATTCAATGCAGTTTGTATGATGCGCCGAGCCTGGTGCATACAAGACAGATGAATGATGCACGCATGCAAACATAAGTATGTTAATTGAAAATGACCCTCAAACTAACCATCAAAAGCAGTTAAGTAAAAGGGAGAAAGAAATGGGGATTAGAAGACATGCATCACACACATGCACACTTATTACAACAGTTGTGCCCTCTCAACGGAGGGTCCGAATGAATCAACTAACTAGCTACGCTAAGCTAATTAATTACAACCCGAAACTAATTAACTATTCCTAGTTAACTAATTATTACAAAACAAATCAAATGACTAATTTACACGAACTAATCATAAGTAATGAAATGGCCTCGCGGGCAAGGAAAAGATGCATGCTCGGTCGGCTTCGCTCGGACCATGCTGAGGGGTGGTCGGCCAAGATGAATGGCCATTGGCCAGAGTTTATAGCTATCAGCCAATTTTGATAGCCGATCAACAGCCTTTGATGGCCGGTCGGCCACTGATTCCTGCAATTTCTCCTTTTGCTGCAACAGAGCACTAACAGAGGCATGGTAGTATATTTACAAGAAAATGTGTGTGCAACCACACTCCTTATC
This sequence comes from Camellia sinensis, assembly GCF_004153795.1. Lineage (NCBI taxonomy): Eukaryota > Viridiplantae > Streptophyta > Magnoliopsida > Ericales > Theaceae > Camellia > Camellia sinensis. Next base: position 179,007 of record NW_021025018.1, read on the forward strand.
ATGTCTAAAGCTCAAAGGAGTGTAGTGCTCGGTTCTCGAGTCATCAATCACGCATCTCGATGCATGATGGCCTAAGAGGCCAAGTTTCACAAATCAATGTTAATGAATGCACACAAATAACACATGAGACTCGATGAACCTCCACCTTATCATACATGATCGAAGATGTCGGTGACCTAAGGAATGAGGCGCATTTCATCACTTTGAGTTTGAAACGTCCCTCGTTCCTCATGTTTGGATTGATGTCCAACCCAAACAACGTGTAACACACAACAGGCTGACAACATGAACATGGCAAGGGCTTTGTAATGTAATACTCAATGGACCAAACCAACCTCAAACAAGCCTTATGCATGCCAAGACAATGGTCAAAACATGCTGAAAATGAAATCCAAAAGCAAATATAAGCATGCATACACATTGGTTCACAAACAAGGTATGAGGACAATAACTCTCAAACATATTGAAGAAGTGGAAAATGTGAGAGTGTGACAATGAAATAGGCTCTGAATTCATGTAAGGAATGATGCCAAATCATGCACATAACACAAGCATAGCATGCTAGGAGGCTCAAAGCTTAAGGCTAGCAAAGGGACTTGTACCATGGCCATATCAATCAAGCCCCAAAGAGCCAAGATGACTCAAAACAGTCCCAAGGCAGGTCAAAACAATGCTAGAAACATGCTAAAACATAGCCAACATATGCTAGAATTAGAGGCATGAAGCATGGAGCATACAAGGCCAATGAGTGGGATTACACTACACCTACCAAAACCAAACATGAGATGACCCCACTAGCCAAAAACAGAGTTATGGCATGGCAAAATAAGACCAAATACACACTGAAATGGTAGCCCAAAAGCCTAGGCAAGATGGCATACATATTTGCACATGTTTAAGGCATAAAGCACAAACCCTCTAAAGCATTGAAAAAGTGAAAGACGAGAGAGTATGACCACACTACACACACTGAAATCACATACCAAATGATGCTAAATCTTGCAAATAGCCCAAGCAACGCATGTTAATGACTTGGAACCTCAAAGCTAGTGGGCAAGATTGCACTACGGCTATACAAAGCAAGGCATGCATGACCAAAACAACTTCAAATAGAGCTTAAGCATGGCAAAACATGAGCAAAAGCTTCCTGGAGTGGAGCCAAAAGCATGCTAGAATGATGGTCCAAAGCATGATGCATGTTAAGGAAAGTGAAGAGGATTGCACTACAAGCGCAAGGAGCATGCAAGAGGCTATCAAACCAACCCTAGACAGAGCTATAACATGATAAAATAATGCCTAAGACATGCTAAGATGGAGCCAAAACAAGCTAGAAAGGCATGCTACTTTGCAAAGCTACAAGTACAAGAAGCATGCAAGAGGTGACCAAGACAGCCAAAAATAGAGTCATGGCAGGTCTAGAGGGTCACAAAAAAGTGCTCAAACAAAGCCTCAAGAAGATAGAACTACATGCTCTTTTGGTGAGCCACCAACACAAGTAAATAAGAGGAGAGGAGGGGGGACAACCCCTTCCTATTTGGGACCTCAAAACCACTTTCCCACCACTGAAATTCCTTTGGATTTTAGTTGTGAAGAGGCCAAACAAAGGTGATCCCGAAGGCCGAAAAGGATGGCACAAAACAAGGCCAAATAAGGCAGAAAAAGGGGGGGGGGGGGTAGACCACCCCCAACACCAAAGAGGCCTTAAATAAATAATTTTAATACTTAAAAATGAAGCTTTTTACAGTTGATAGTTAAGCCAAAAGAAGCATGTAAATAGGGCCAAATAAGCTATGAGAACAAAGCTTTAAAGAGGTAAGAGACTCACCCTTGAAGAGCCTCTTTAGAACAACAACTTCAGAGGAAAAGACCAAACTTAAACCACTCAACTGCAACCTCCAAGAACCTTAGCTCAGTAGTGAAGGTGTTTCAGTAGCTGCTTTAGTGCAAAAGTGTGAGGAAAAGACACTTTTGAGCACAAACAAGTGCAAATAAAGAAAGAGAGGAAGAAATATAGAGAGAGATATATGTTTTGTATCTCAAATTTTCAGAACCTCTGGAAAAGGAGAGGGACCTTCCCTTGTATAGAAATCCAAGCCTCAAGCTTGTTGAACAAGCTAGTGGCTTGGTTCAATCCCTCCATACACGTGTATGGAGGATGAGTTCTGTGCTCACCAACTGTCACAGCTGGCAAGAAAATATTTGCAAAAGCAAATAAAAAGGTCTCGGCCAAAAATAAGGTGTTTACAGTTGCCCCTCTTTGACAAAACTCGAAAGTCATAAGATGACGGGAGTGAATGTCAAAGCCCAGAGACGACCCATTTTCGACAAGGCCG
>NW_021025018.1:181806-191991 GCF_004153795.1 Camellia sinensis
GTGCATAACAATGCAAATAACGTGCGTGACAACGCAAGGAAAGTGTGCATAACAATGCAAATAACGTGCGTGACAACGCAAGGAAAGTGTGCATAACAATGCAAATAACGTGCGTGACAACGCAAGGAAAGTGTGCATAACAATGCAAATAACGTGCGTGACAACGCAAGGAAAGTGTGCATAACAATGCAAATAACGTGCGTGACAACGCAAGGAAAGTGTGCATAACAATGCAAATAACGTGCGTGACAACGCAAGGAAAGTGTGCATAACAATGCAAATAACGTGCGTGACAACGCAAGGAAAGTGTGCATAACAATGCAAATAACGTGCGTGACAACGCAAGGAAAGTGTGCATAACAATGCAAATAACGTGCGTGACAACGCAAGGAAAGTGTGCATAACAATGCAAATAACGTGCGTGACAACGCAAGGAAAGTGTGCATAACAATGCAAATAACGTGCGTGACAACGCAAGGAAAGTGTGCATAACAATGCAAATAACGTGCGTGACAACGCAAGGAAAGTGTGCATAACAATGCAAATAACGTGCGTGACAACGCAAGGAAAGTGTGCATAACAATGCAAATAACGTGCGTGACAACGCAAGGAAAGTGTGCATAACAATGCAAATAACGTGCGTGACAACGCAAGGAAAGTGTGCATAACAATGCAAATAACGTGCGTGACAACGCAAGGAAAGTGTGCATAACAATGCAAATAACGTGCGTGACAACGCAAGGAAAGTGTGCATAACAATGCAAATAACGTGCGTGACAACGCAAGGAAAGTGTGCATAACAATGCAAATAACGTGCGTGACAACGCAAGTAAGGTGTGCATGATAATGCAAAGAGTGTGCGTGACAACGCAAATAAAGTGGCAAGACAATGGAACGAGTGTGCATGACAACGCAAATAAGGTGTGCATGACAATGTAACGAGTGTGCGTGACAATGCAAGTAAGGTGTGCGTGACAATGCAACGAGTGTGCGTGACAATGCAAATAAGGTGTGCATGACAATGCAATGAGTGTTCGTGACAACGCAAATAAGGTGTGCATGACAATGCAAGTAACGTTAAATGTATGCTCCATGCAATATTATGATGCATATTCTATGCAAGAGGGAGAAATGCATATTCTATGCGAAACAACAAAAATGCATGTTCAACGCGACATGCATGCTCTATGCAATGTAATTGTGGATACATATCCAATACAGTATGCATATGCTATGCAAGCGTGACGATGAATATTCCAGGCGACGATGCAAAACGCATGTTCCATGCAACGACATAGAGATGCACATATTCAATGTAAGCATGGTAAAGGCATGTTCTCCATAATGTTGAGATACAACATCAAAACGAGATAAGGCATGCTCAATGTAAGAGTGAAAAGGCGTATAAGAAATGCGCACCTTGCAAACATGACAAAAACACTGTAATGCAAGATATTCAAAAGCAATTTTCGAATCTTGCAATATACAAAAGGATACAAAAAAAGGATACACCTTATGCGTATCGAGTGCCGCGCACGGAAGATACGGTTTGAGGTCACCACGGTGTCCGCTTACGCTTCAAAAGTGTATTTTATTGCACTTTCTTGAGAGATGAGGGTGCAAATCAACAAAAATATGCCAAACAAGGGCATTGCAGGTCCATCGACCACAAGGGGGAGCCATCGGCCACCCATCGGCCATCAAACAAGCTTATCGGCCAACAATTTGGCCGATCTGCCAAAAGTAGCAGATTCGGGGTAGTTTTGTCCATTTGCCTCAGGTCTTTAAGTATAGGGTTTCAAACCCTATTCTTGCACTTTCTCTTTGCTGAAATCCTTTCTCCTCTCTCTCTAGATCATTTTCCTCCCTTCGATCCGAGCTTCACACAAGTTTTCAAACCTCCCATGACTTTTGATTTGCAAAACCCTCGTTGTTTCAAACACTTTGAACCAATTGGAAAGTGTATCCGGTGCCTCATTCTTGATTTCCATCACTTAGGGTATGTTTCCCCCGAGTTATCCTTGATCATCGTGCCTTCTTCCGCACTTCAACCTTTTCTTCCATTTTTCACCCCTCGGGGTTGACTTTCGGTTGACTTTTGGCATTCTTGCCCATTTTTCATACCTTCGACCATTTTCTCACTCTTCTCGACATGGCGGATAACATTCCACAGGGTGGGGCTCCTCCAAGGATGGAGATGGATCCCGGGTTCGAGCTCTTGCCACTCAGTGTTCGGTCTTTCAACCCGGCGACGTACCAGCCCGAGGTACATGTGTTGCCTCCCGACAGTATTCGCCAGTTCAGGAGCTTCGCGCGAGGCGCTCCGGAGGTCCTCCTACTAGGCGAGCCGGAGTCGCACTTATTCTTTGGCGCCGCTGAGGTATACTCTTCCCCTCTACTTTTTGCATTGTAGGTCATGTATCTTGGATAGCCAATACTGCTCTTCAACTGATTATTCCCAAACACACTTGTACACCGCATACGTAGTTCATTCTGAGCACATTCATACACTGTATTCCTGACAATTTGACCTCATACATTCACTGTATTTCTACCAATGCTGAACATATGCATACACTGTATTCCTAACACTGCTTCGCATCTATTTGTCTTGAACACTGGGAGATTCCCATGCCTTCCGGGGTTATGGGAACATCGTTGCTCGAGATTGGTACATGGAGCTACTTGATGAGGTTCGCCACATCGTCCATGGGGCCGGTTTTGGCATATTCTACATGGGACTCTCGTGCCTCAATGCGAGTCGGCCTCTTCTAGGCGCGCTAGTGGAGAGGTGGTGGGATACCATCGATTCCTTCCACCTTTCTATAGTAGGGGAGATGACGATGACTCCCTTCAACTTCTTTATGCTCACCGGCATCGGAGTAGGGGGTGATCCGATCCCCTTCAACACTGATTTGGGCGAGTAAGATGCTGCTCAGATATTTCTGTTGGGGAATCGCCCACCTCTTTCTCGAGTAGGATTCGTGAGATATTCATGGTTCGAGGACCAGTTCAGGATACAGACATCGACAACCTGGGAGGAGGTCAAGCACTATGCCCGGGGGTTCCTTATGTTCTTGTTGGACACCAGTCTCTTTGCTGACCGGGCGAACACCATCGGCCTCTACCTCTTGAGCACACTGGTAGACATGACTCGCATCTGGCACTATAACTGGGGTGGCACTGGCCTGGCCACACTGTATGGATGTATAAGTTCCTCATCTCGCTGGAGTGGATACCTGCTAGGAGGCTACTGGCGAGCCTGGGAGGTACACCTTTCCTTTTTGCTTTACAATTTTGCTTTACACTATCTGTACACCACACACACTGCATATACACAATCTGCTTTACATTGGCTATACACTGCACACACTGCACAATACACTACACACCATTCTCTGATTTTTGCTTTATCTGTATATTGCTTTACTAATAAGCATACTCATTATTACCCGTTTATATTTTGTAGTTGTGGGTATATGCCTACTTCCCGAGGCTTGCTCCAGAGCCAGAGGTAGAGATGCCCCCCGTTGTTCCATATTCTTGTAGGTATGATGAGAGATGCGAGCGGAGGCCGCCATAGTCTTTCTTGTTCTTCCACAGATATTTTGACATTGTAGCCGCAGCAGAGGTATTTCAAACCTTGCAGTTCATCTGAGTTTTGCTTTATATTGCACTTTCAATAGCAGATAACAACCTGTATATCCTGTCATTTGCAGATCACTTGGCAGCCCTGGGCAGTGCTGCCTGACGCAGTTAGAGACTAGTACATGGGCGCTCGGGAGACTACCCAATTTCGAGTTTGGCTTAAGGGTCCGGTCTGCCGGGCATGGTACTTGGGAGAGCGTTTCTTACGACAGAGCCTCAGCTTACCCAAGCCGGTGGTTTCGATGCTGCCTCCTTCGCACATCAGGCATACAGCGACGTACACCCCTTAGGAGATGACCGATTTCACGATCGGTTGGGATGCCGACTTTTTCAGAGATGATGGCGACTACACTGTTTTCATCCAGACTCATCTCATGCGGCCTCTGGCCAGTGCTCGCTGAGGTGAGAGAGAGAGGCCTGCAGTCACAGCAGGATGAGTAGGAGCATCGAGGGCAACTCAGGCCCATGGCAGGAGGGGTTCCCGGAGGGAACATAGGGCGAAGTGGCCAGACCGGCCCACTACCATGACATGCCAAGGACGGGCTGGGGAGACTTATCAGATACCCATCGCTCCTCCTCCGGCTGATCATGAGCTCGTCGAAGTTCGAGGCTCGACCCCAGTATACGCTATACTTTCATTTTGTTCATTCATTTCATTTCAGTTGATATCTCATAGAATACTGATTACCTCAACACTTTTGCAGGCTTCAATAGAGTACACCGGGTAGGCTCTGGAGTTGTTGGCTTCGGTGATGGGGATACTGTAGAGGGGCATGGACCTGCTCAGTATTTATGGTATTCCGGTAAGTTCTTTCAACCTCCGTTCTAAAACCCTCTATAATTTGCTCCATACTGTATTTGACACACCGTACTCATATACCACTCACGGCATCAATAAATTACATCTCATTTACTGGCCACGACCCTCATATACTGCAATCATTCACCGCTCACGGCATTCATACACTGCTCACAACATTCATACACTGTAATCATACACTGCATTTGATACCATACTCAGCTTCGCACAGCATAACTGATGCATTTGCCAAATTGTTCTTTTCAGGCCCCATTTCAAATACCAGCCACAGCGGGCGCTTCCGCGGGACCTTCAGTGCCTCTCTGAGCAGCTGGAGGAGCGGGATGAGGGACTCCAGCACACAGCCCGAGCAGAGCTGGATGTACTCAGACCGGTAGTAGTTCACGAGCACCTGCCCCAGATGATGATGAGTCTGACGAGGAGGCATTAAGTTCACAATCAGAGTCATCTCAGGATGGAGATGAGGCTGGAGACGGCTCGGGTTGAGACTCTGGCAGCAGAGCTGACGGCGGTGGTTCCGGACCTTCGTCAAGGAAGAGGGCGAGGAGAGATTCCCGCTCTTGAGGCGACTTGCGCCGATTTCAGATGCTTTGTTTTTTGCTTTATTTTTCTTTTTGCTAGTAGTTTTGCACATTGTATTGCCTCAGGCAGGTTTTATTTTCTTCTAAACTTTGTACTCTTGCAAAAGAAAACATGATGGAATGAAAAACAACTTTTTTATTGAAAAAATGTTATTTTTACATTCTAAGCATCGCATCGCATCGCATCGCATTACACAACATGTAAATGAGATTGAACTTTGTTTGAAAATTGCACACTCGGATTGCATTGCCTTAATCATGTAGTGAACCAACTGACAACTGAAAGAACAAAATGACTCGATAAGTAAAACAAGACTTGACACGCTAATCAAATGTAAATACAACTCGATAAGCAAGATAAGAACTTAACAATCAATGCAGAATGCAACTCGATAAACAAAAATACCACAACTCGATAAACAAAAATACAATAACTTGACAAACAAATTGAAGTAACACAGGCACGACTTTGCAAAATCGTCACTGAAAGGCATTGGAAGTAGAACAAGTCACAAGTTCTCAACACCTCCAACACATGGACAGCTTCAGAGGACAAAAGAAGGGCCATCGGCCAGAGTAGAAGGCCATCGGCCACAAGAAATGACCATCGGCCACCAATACTAGCCGATCGGCTAAAAAGATGGTCGGTCGGCCATCATTACTGGCTGATCAGCCAATAATGGCAAGAACCTCCAGAATGCTGCCACCTGTCTTCCACTCAACACCTTGTCTTCTACAAAAGCCCTAGCTTCATAGTTTCTCCATTTCAACTCAATTTTTGCACAAAATGGAGGCATTTCTTGTCCAAAATATCGCAAATTGGATTGCTAACTTGGATGGGTCGGAAAAGATGAATTTTTGAGGCTTCGGAATAAATGCAATATTCACGCTGAGCCGCACCCCGCTGCGTTTCCCGTTCCTCCATGCCACGACAAGGTGTTGGAATCCGGTAACTCATGTTTTTAGCTTTGGTGGACAAGAGATGTGTCCCACTTTTGAAGACTTCCAGGCTTTGATGGAATTCGAGCGCGATGAAGAAATCTTGCCGCAATTCTGCTTCGGCCACGTCCAAGCCTTAGCACGGATGTGCGGGCTCGCTTTGCATGATGGTCGGTCTTTGTTCCGCAATGGGGAGTTGGACATCCCCAGCTTGATTCATCAATTTTCTGAAGCCGGTGACCGCACCTATCTCCACTGACAGGGTTTTCGGCGACATGCACTTTGCTTGTGCATGTTGTCTCATTTCTTGCTTGCCCCAGGCTCCGGAGGATCTAGCGTCCGTTTGATTGAGGTTGTCCAGGGGTTAAAAGAGGGCAAGAGCTGTATCGCCATGATACTAGCTAAGACATTGATGGGTTTGGATGCCTTCCATCGCCAAGAGACGACTAGGTTCGTGGGGAGTCCACTACTGCTGCAGGTAATGTTTCCCACCCTATCTCACATATATTTCTCACATCACTCGGCCCTTAGGCTCGGTTTTTCTCTCAAAATCCTTTTCTCACTTTTCTCTCCGCATACACCTCTTTATTCTTTAATCTCTCATTTTTCATCCCTTCTCAGATATGGTTGATGGATAAGTTGAAGGTTGTGGACTCATGCCCAGCATATTTAGCTCGCGGCTATTTCTTTCGGCGACGTCTAGTCGATGCCCCTGATAAGGGATGGTGGTGCGAATGGATGTGCAATCTGTCTGCTACCAACATTGCTTGGCGCTGCCCCTGGCTCAATCTGTCGGCAATGAGTTACAGCATGTCTCGCCAGCCCGGGATTCAGTTGATTGGCCTAACACACTGTGTTTTTTACTTCCCGTTTTAAATCCGGCGACAATTTGGGCATGATCAGACTTGCCCAGAAGAGGGGATAAAATACCCCACCGCATTTCCAGTCTAAGGTGCACAGCTAGCTCGGTATGCCACAACATGGAGGACGAGAGAGCTTCTTGCCCCCACTCCCACTTTCAGTTGCACCCTCTCTGATGAGTGCATAGCTTGGCTTGATGAAGAGGTGCAGGTTGGGCCTACTTTGGCATCAGAGGCTTCCACAAGCTCTGGAAGGGGGCGCAGGAACACCTGACTTATCCATGCCCCGAATTTTTTGCTTTATCAGCACTTTCAAGTTTTATTTATGAATGTAATAAAAAGCAACTTCAATTTGTATTAAAGAGCAGGAGAACTCTGTGCTGAAATCAATGTAATTGAAGGTTGTAGCTACTGAAAATTTTCCGTTTGGTCCAAAAATGGTCTAAGTCATAAAAAGATAATTTTGCAAAATCAACTTTTATTAGAACTTTTCAAAATCATTTTCGATATGGATTACAACTGGACACGCCCGAGATCTATCACCGAGATGTACAACCCTGGATCCAAGCAACTGGAAAGTTGTCCCTAGTCTGAATAGCACTGCACTGGAGATCACAACTGAGCTCTTGAATACATAATAGACAAAGATGACCAACATGATCACACGGACAAAGTTAATTTGGAAGTGTTTATAGCTGGACTTCAGAATGAAGTTGCCTACGTATCCCAAAGACGGGAATCAAGCCTTACGTAGTTCAGCTCAGGTTTACTCGTGTATTAACACTCTCCTTTTATGCTCTAACTTAGGCCAAGGCCGCCCTTTCCGGGTTTTCAACCTTGCGAGCTCAGTTTTTATAATTTCAAATTTTTCATGCTCTAACTTTTGCCTAGGTCGCCCATTCGCATTTTCGGCCTAGCGAGCCACTCAGGGAAAGTATTTCTTCAACTTGTCTATGTTGATCAGCTGGGAGAACTCTAGGCCATCTAGGTCCATTAGAACAACAACTCCACTCGACCAGATAGACTTGATGACGTAAGGGCCAGTCCAATTGGGTTTGAACTTGCCCCTAGGGTCATGGATGTGAGCTCGGTTGTCTTTGAGCACTAGATCCCCCTCTTTCAAATTCCTGGACTTAACCTTCTTGTTGAAAGCCCTGGCAATTCTTCGTTGATAACCCTGGATGTGATACAGTGCTTTCAGCCTTCTTTCATCAAAGAGCATGAGTTCTTCAAACCTGCTTTGCTGCCAATCTGCCTCAGCTATCTAATACTCAGCCAATACCCGTAAAGACGAAACCTCAACTTCGATAGGCAGAGCAGCCTCTATCCCATAAACCAAGGAATACAGAGTTGCCCTAGTAGAAGTTGGAATTGAAGTTCGATAACCCCAAAGAGCAAATGACAGCTTTTCTGGCCAGTCCCTGTAGGTTTCCACCATCTTCTGCAGAATGTGCTTGATGTTCTTGTTGGCGGCCTCAACTGCTCCGTTGGTTTGCGGCCGATATGTAGATGACTTATGAAAAGCCACGTTGTACTTCTCCAACAAGTTGATCACCTCCTTCTTGAAGTGGGAACCATTATCTGAAATAATCTCATTCGGGACCCCGTAGTGACAGATGATGTTGTTTCTGATGAACTTAGCAACATGCGATGCCTTCAACACCGCGTAAGATTGGGCCTCAATCCACTTCGTGAAGTAGTCTATCGTGACCAGAATGTACTCATGCCCGTTGGACCCCTTTGGAGTGACAGCCCCAATCACATCAATCCCCCAGACTGAAAAAGGCCATGGCGAAGTCATGTTGTACAGCTTCGACGGCGGAATGTTCATGCGGTTTGCATGGGTATGATATTTGTGGCATCGCCGGGCAAAGCCAATACAATCCTCCTCCATGGTAGACCAGTAATAACCTTGCCTAAGGATCTTTCGGGCTAACATCACCCCGCTCATGTGCACTCCGTACTCTCCTCCATGGATGGCCTCCCTCAGGCGCTTGGACTCTTCAGCATCAACACACAGCTTATGCATCCCGATATGACCCCTCTTGTATAGTTTGCCCTCACAAACGATGAACTGAGCAGCCATTCTTCGAATTGCCCTCTTATCTTTGGCATTTGCCCCTGGTGGATACGCGTCCTTCTCCAAGAAGTTCTACATGTCGTAATACCAGGGATTCTTATCTTGTACCTCATCTATGGCAGCAATCAGCTCGTAGGCCGACATAAATTTCTGTTCAATGATGATCGGACGCATCTGGACTCCGAAAAGAATGTCTATCATAGAAGATAGAGTTGCTAATGAATCCGCAAACCGGTTGTTCTCTCTTAATAGATGCGCGAAGTTCAGTTTCTCAAACCGATGAATCAGAACATCCAAGGTCTGGTGGTAGATTCTCATCATTTCTTCTTTAACTTTCCAATCTCCTTTAGCTTGAGATACAACAAGGTTCGAGTCCCCGATGACATCCAACCATTTTGCCCCTAGTTCTAGGGCGACTTATAGTCCAACAATACATGCCTCATATTCTGCCTCATTGTTCGACACTTTAAACCAGAGTTTGAATGCTAAGGGTAAGCGGGAATTGTTGGGTGCTATCAGTAACACCCTTATCTCATACCCATATTAGTTTGAAGCTCCGTCAAAGTACATCGTCCAAGTCTCTTCTTCAACATGTAGAATGGCCTCGTCTGGGAACAAATATTCAACTGCTTTATCCTCTTCAACTGGGTGATCAGCTAGGAACTACGCTACTGCTCTCCCTTTCACTGACTTGCGCGTCATATACTTCAGATCAAATTCAGAAAGTAGAAGCAACCAACGGGCTAGCCTACCTGTAAGTGCCAGTTTCTCGAAAAGATATTTGATGGGATCTAATCTCGAAACCAATATTACAGAGTGAGCTAACAAGTAGTGCCTCAGCTTCCTGGTAGCCCATACCAAGGCCAGACAAGCCGTCTCCAGCAGAGTGTAGCGGGTCTTGTAATCCAGCATTTTCTTGCTCAGGTAGTAGATAGCTTTCTCCACTTTGTCCTCAGACTCCTATGCAAGCATGCAACTGTAGACACCCCATTTTGACCGGCCCTAAGACTTGGGCACTTTCTTTTGATTACCCGATGATGACAACTAGAATGTGTTTCTCACAGAATCCTCAGTAAGAGAGATGAAATTTGAACTTTAATCCCAACTTTCACCATTATGGCCAAATTATTTTAAAAATACTGAATATTTCATTTGTTTAGTATTTTTGTAATTTTGCATAATTTTATGTGTTTGATCATATTTTTGGTGTTTTTACATAAATTGGTATAAATTATATTATATATATATATATATATA
>NW_021025018.1:232310-272880 GCF_004153795.1 Camellia sinensis
TTTTGGTCTCTCCAGACACCTGCCGACCACTTTTGGTTGTTGAAAAACCAGAAAAGTGGTCGGCCAGCTAGTTTTTCTGGCTGGCCGGCCAGTTGTTGCTGCTGAACTGCAATTTGCTGCAACAGAGAGCAAGAAAGGGCATGGCAATGTATTTGCAAGATATGTGTGCACAACCACCCTCCCTATCGTGTCATGAACTCAAGGGAGTGTAGGTTCTCGACCCTCGGGCCACCAATCACGCATTTCAATGCATGATGGCTGAGAGGCGAAGTTGCACAATTCAATATGAAATGAATGCACAAGTAAACACATAAAGCCTAAAATTCTATCATGTATGATTAAAAGCGTTGGCGACCGGGGATTGAGGCACGTTTCATTACTTTAAGTATGAAACGTCCCCCATTTCCCGTGTTTGGACTAACACCTATTCCAAACATGATGCAAGCAAGAAACATGGCATGCACAATGCTATGTAATGGAACCTTAGCATGCGAACATGCAACTACATGGCATACTCAATGCAACTAGCAACCTAGCATACACAATGCAAGGCATAACATGGCATACACAATGCTAAATGCTAAGAACTAGATGGCATACTCAATGCAAGGCAATCATAAGGGTTCTTAACACAATGTAATGCATGCATGAGCAATGCAATGCAACAAGGGCAACAATGTGCAATGCACCAAACATGCAACAACATGCAAACCATATACTCAATGGACATAAATTGAAATGGACAGACCATAGTCATGCCAAAACAGTGGCCATAATGCTAAAATGAAGGCACCGAAAACGCATACAAGCATGCATGCCAATTGGCTCACCAATTGAGGCATAAAGGTGCAACTCTCAAGAACACCTAAAGAGTGAAAAGCATGGAAGTGTAACAACACTAAGTGCACTGAAATGAGATGATAAACGATGCCAAATCATTTAAACAACACAAGTAAAGCATGCGAAGGTCCTTAAAGCATGGAGCTATCAAAGAAGACTACAATGGAGGCATGCAATACATGGCACAAGTGCATGAACTAAGCATGGACAAAGCTTAATTAGGTCTAAACGAAGACTTAAACATGCTGAGATGAAGGCTCAAAGACCTAGGCATGCACGCATAGAAGCTAAGCTAGAACAAGGTAACAAATGCTCAACCCTCAAAGGCACTTAAAGCATGATTGAAGTGGGAACATGACAATGCTATAGCCTCTGAAATGAAGTATTAAATGATGCCAAATCATCTAAATAGCTCAAAGATAGCATGCATGAGTCAACAAAACACAAAGCTAGTAAGGCCAATTACACTACAGCTATACGAAGCATGAAGGATATGGCAAAGGCAACACAAAACAGTCCTAGAACATGTCAAAATCATACTAAAACATGCATGGAAGGGATCCAAAGCAAGCTAGCATGAAGGGCATAAGGCACGATGCATACAAGGCAAATAAGGTAGATTACACTACAGCAATTAAGACCAAGCATGGGATGACTTAACCAATAAAAATCAGAGTTATATCATGGCAAAATAACCCCAAATAAACACTGAAATGATAGCTCGCAAGCTTAGGCATGAAGGCATGCACAATGATCCACTCTCAAGGCATAAAACACAAAACCTCCAAAACATCAAAAGGGTGACAAATGCAAGTGTATGGCTACACTACATAGACTGAAATCATATATGAAATGATGCCAAATCATGAGAATAGTCTAAGCAATGGATGCTAATGACTTGGACACTCAAAGCTAACAAGCTAGAATGCACTATGGCTATACAAAGCAATACATGCATGGCCAAAACAACCAAAATCAAAGCTAGAGCCTGCTAAAACATGGACAAAAACTTCTTGAAGTTAAGCCAAAAGCATGCTAGAATGACATGTCAAAGCATGATGCATGTTATGCTATTTCATGGAATTGCACTACAAGTGCATGGAGCATGCAAGGGCCAACCAAACCCACCCAAAACAGAGTCATGAAATGGCCAAACATCACCAAAAACATGCTGAAATGGAAAGAAAACAAGCTAGAATAACATGCTCAAACATGAGACACACAGAGCTAGTCTGTAAGATTTACACTGCAAGTGTATTGTACATGCAAGGGATGACCAAACAAACAAAACAAAAATAGTGGTAAGCCTCCGCAAAATAACCACAAATACATCCTAAGATATGGCCAACATAAACTTAACAAACACGCTCACACATGAGGCATCCAAAGCAAGTAAACAAGACGCAAGGAGAGGGGACCCTCTCCAATTTAAGACTCCAAAACCACCTTTCCACCACTAAAAATCCTCTAGATTTCGGTGGTAGAAAGTTCATGCAAAGGTTGCAACAAGAGCCTAAAGGCATGGCTCAAAACAAGGCCTAATAAGGCCTAAGAGGGGGCTATATCACCCTAAACTAAAAAGTGACCTTAAACAAAATTTTTAAGCATGCAAAAACATAACTTTTTCCAGTAGAAATCTAAGCTTAAAATAGCATGCAAGAAGGGCTAAAAGCTTAAGCAAGAATGGGGGTTTTAAGGGATAGAAACTCACCTTTGAAGACCTTCTTTAAAACTGCAGCTCCAACAAGCTTTTCAGGCTCAAATCAACCCAAGAACACCAAGAACAACTTCAAGAAGCCTCAGCAACACAAGCAAGGTGTTTGAGTGTGTGTTTGTGTGTTAAACTAAGACAAAACTACACTTTTGAAGCACAAAACAAGAACAAAGAGAGATATAGATACAAAGCTATATCTATAACTCTCAGTCAATTTTTCTGAACCTTTAAAACGAAGGAGGAGCCTCTCCTTATATAGAAGAAGGGCAATGCAAAGCTTGTTCCACAAGCTTAAAAAGGGCTTCATCCCTCCATACACGTGTATGGAGGAGGGATGAGTGGAAACCAGCTGGCTCAAAAGATCTGGCGTGAAATCTGCTGAGACAAGGTGTTCTGCCGGCCATCAGTAGTGGCTGGCAGTGCCTCATTGATGGTCGATAGGTGTCATCAGTAGCAGGCAGGAGAAAACGCAAGGCCAACAGGGTCAAAAGGTGGTCGGCAGTGCCTCACAAGGAGCATGCAGAAAGGGCCAACACATGGTCCAAAAATGGGGCAGAAAGGATACAGGGTTTGGAAAACTCGTACCTACGACGTTCCGCCGCCAAAGTCGAGTGCCCGACGAGCAGTTGTACTTGTGGCTGGATGTACCTGCGAGCACCACCAAATCTTGAGAACGGTAAAAAATGGGGTGTCTGCATTAGCGACATGCGATGGCTTCAACACCGCATAAGATTGGGCCTCAACCCACTTCGTGAAGTAGTCTATCGCGACCAGAATGTACTCATGCCCGTTGGACCCCTTTGGAGTGACAGCCCCAATCACATCAATCCCCCAGACTGAAAACGGCCATGGCGAAGTCATGTTGTACAGCTTCGACGGTGGAATGTTCATGCGGTTTGCATGGATCTGACATTTGTGGCATCGCGGGACAAAGCCAATACAATCCTCCTCCATGGTAGGCCAGTAATAACCCTATCTAAGGATCTTCCGGGCTAGCATCACCCCGCTCATGTGCGCTCTGCACTTTCCACGATGGATGGCCTCCATTAGGTGCTTGGACTCTTCAGCATCAACACACAGCTTATGCATCCCAAGATGATCCCTCTTTTATTGTTTACCCCCACAGACGATGAACTGAGCAGCCATTCTTCGAATTGCCCTCTTATCTTTGGCATTTGCCCCTGGTGGATACGCCTTCTTCTCCAAGAAGTTCCAAATGTCGTAATACCAGGGATTCATATCTTGTACCTCATCTATGGCAACAATCAGCTCGTAGGCCGGCACAAATTTTTGTTCAATGATGATCGGACGCATCCGGACTCCGAAAGGAATGTCTATCATAGAAGATAGAGTTGCTAATGAATCCGCAAACCTATTGTTCTCTCTTAACAGATGAGCGAAGTTCAGTTTCTCAAACCGAGGAATCAGAACATCCTAGGTTTGCTAGTAGATTCTCATCTTTTTTTCTTTAACTTTCCAATCTCCTTTAGCTTGAGATACAACAAGGTTCGAGTCCCCGATGACATCCAACCATTTTGCCCTTAGTTCCAGGGCGGCTTCAAGTCCAACAATACATGCCTCATATTCTGCCTCATTGTTCGACACTTTGAACCAGAGTTTGAATGCTAAGGGTAAGTGGGAGTTGTCGGGTGCTATCAGTAACACCCCTATCCCATACCCATATTGATTTGACGCTCCGTCAAAGTACATCGTCCAAGTCTCTTCTTTGACATGCAGAATGGCCTCGTCTGGGAACAGATATTCAACTGCTTCATCCCCTTCAACTGGGTGATCGGCTAGGAACTCCGCTACCGCTCTCCCTTTCAGTGACTTGCGCGTCATGTACTTCAGATCAAATTCGGAAATTAGAAGCAACCAACGGGCTAGCCTACCCGTAAGTGCCGATTTCTCGAAAAGATATTTGACGGGACCTAATCTCGAAACCAATATTACCGAGTGAGCTAACAGGTAGTGCCTCAACTTCCTGGTAGCCCATTCTAAGGCCAAACAAGCCTTCTCCAGCGGAGTGTAGCGGGTCTCGTAATCCAGCATTTTCTTGCTCAGGTAGTAGATAGCTTTCTCCACTTTGTCCTCAGACTCCTATGCAAGCATACAACCCATTGTAGTTTCAGTCGCTGAAAGGTACAAAATCAACGAATTCCCCAGCTCTTGGGGTGACAACACAGGTGGGTTCTGTAAATATTGCTTGATCTGCTCGAAAGCAACTTGGCATCGGTCGTCCCATTGGAACTTCTTTCCTTTCTTCAAGAGATTGAACAGTGATTCACAAGTCAAGGTTAATTTTTCTATAAATCATCTTATGAATTGCACTTTACCCAGAAAGCCTCGCACCTCCTTTTCAGTCCTTGGTGGTGGCATTTCTAACACGGCCTTGATTTTGGAAGGGTCGACCTCGATACCTCTTTGTGTGATCAAGAACCCCAGCATTTGCCCTGCTGTAACACCAAATGTACATTTCTGAGGATTCAACCGCAACCAATACTCTCTGATCCGTTGGAAGAATTTCTGCAAGGCGGTGTAGTGGCCCTCTCTTTCCTTAGACTTGACAATTATGTCGTCCACGTACACCTCAACCTCTTTATGGATCATATCATGCAATATTGTGGTCACGGCCCGTTGATATGTAGCTCCAGCATTCTTCAGCCCAAACGGCATCACCCTATAACAATAGATTCCCCATGGGGTAGTGAAAGCAGTCTTCTCCCAGTCTTCAGGTGCCATCAAAATCTGATTGTAGCCTGAAAACTATCCTTGAATGAGAGCAGCACATGCCCAGCAGTGAAGTCCACTAATTCGTCGATATGCGGCAGAGAAAAGTTGTCCTTCGGATTGGCTTTATTCAAATTCCTGAAGTCCACACATACCCAAATTCTGCCGTCCTTCTTTGGCACTGGAACTATATTGGCGAACCAAGTAAGGTATTCAGATACCAACAGGAACCCTGCGTCAATCTGCTTGGTGACCTCTTCTTTGGTCTTCAGAGCCTAGTCCGGGCGGATCCTTTGGAGCTTCTGCTTTACTGGTCGGGCCTCTGGGTTAAGAGGGATCCGGTGCTGTACAATCTCAGGATCAATTCCAGGCATGTCTTCATAGGACCACGCGAAAACATCCTTGAAATCTTTTAATAAAGCGACTAAGCGCTCGTGCTTCTCCAAAGACAACGTGGACCCGATCTGGACCAACCACGGGTCCTTCTTAGTACCAACATTAATTGTGGTGATTTCATCAACCAAGGGTTTTACAAACCTCTCCTACTCTTGTTCAAGAAAATATTGCAAAACCGGAGGAATTTCTTCCACGTCGTTTTCATCAAAATTTTGAAAATCCTGATTAATGCAATAAATTAAAGGCATAGAAAAGTACTCAGAAGCAACAGCCGTACCATTCTCATTAATAACATCCAGTCCACCTGATTCCTCTATTATAACAGACTCAAAGGAAAAAGAAAAAGACGACCTGGACAGGATAGTGGCATCCGGGTTATCACCCTCAAGAATACCGGACTCAGACTCAGATGAGCTGGAACCTGATTCCGACTCCAGAGACTCAGTGGAATCAGATTCTGGCTCACTACCTGACCTGGTGCTACTCGATAAAAAGCCATCCTCATATTGCCAGATGAGGGAGGGTGCGATGGATGCATCCAGAACGTTTGAAGATAGGCCCACAGCCGCTTCATTCCCGATCATGGAAAGTGAGAAGTTATCCCCCAAGCACTCTTGTACGATCTGAGGATCTGAGAGTAGACAAGCCAGTGCTACCCCCATTTCAATCTCTGTTCTCTCGGAATCCTCCTCCTTGCACTGCTCAGCCTCAGCTGGTGGGTCTGTCTGCTCTTCGGCAACGTCATCCTCGAAACAATTGCCAGTCAAAGAAAATCTCAAACCCCGGCAAGCGCCGCTTTTCTGCATTTAGCATGGCTCTGGGAAGCCGCAGAATGGGAAGTCTTTCCCCTCCGGGACAAAGCGTCTGTTTAGGGTCTGCTGGATAGGTCGGTGCATCAACTCATAATGCTTCCCAGCCTGCTTGGCTTTAGCTCTTCCGGCCATCTCTTTTCCTTTCCACGCCCAATCTTCTTTGGTAGGCAGATAACCTAAGCCAAAGGTATATGGGTTATGCGGCACTTCGGCCGATGCTGCAACGGCTTTCCGGCCACTTTGCCGTAATCCCATCCCGGGATGTGCTGGAGCTTGTTCATATGGTAGACAGACAGTGCGCTGACATATAGCCCCTCATCAACAGCTAGGATATTCTGTACAACCCGGGCCTTAGCTAGGGTAAATCTTGACAAAAACACATCCTCTGTGCCATGCTCAATCTCCAGAACTGGTGTAGAAACCTCTGGCGGCGGATGTATTGAAGAATTCCCAAAGACGATGGCCACCCCCTTCTCGTGGGGGTATTTCATCATTTGGTGTAGGGTGGAAGAGACAGCCTTCACCTAGTGTAGCCACGGTAGGCCCAGGAGTAGATTTAAGGTTGCAGGAACATCCAAGACATGAAAGTCAATATCCTGTTGCCCTGGACCAACCTGAGTCCGAGCCTGTACGGTCCCCATCACCTCTCATCTGGTATTATCATAGGCCCGTATCACCTGGGCAGTTGGCACAAAATTCGCTGGCTTTAACCCAATAGCATATGCCGTTCTCGACGGGCTCACATTGATAGAAGATCCTGTGTCAACAAGGACCACCGGTATCCATTTCTCTCTACACTCGACAGAGATGTAGAGCAGTTTGTTATGATCAGACCTCAGGCGACAGTTCCTTATCGGTAAAGGTCAAGGTCGAGGAAGCTCTTCCTGGGAAAACCAACCCTACCAACTGCTCAGGAGTGGTATCGATTGAAAGTTTAGCCATGTCCATTGCAGAAAGGACAGCTTGTCTATGGACTCTTGAGGCCATAAGCAGTCCTTAGATAGAGATGTCTGCTAGGATTTTCTTAAGCTGTTTCAGCACAGCCACCTCCTCAAGCAGTTTTTCATTCTGCCTCTCCGCTTCTTTGTCCTTCCTGGACGCCTCTAGTTGATCTAAGTGTGGGCGCTTGAAGTACCATCCACTTCTGGTCATATGGTCAATCTCCTCCACATACCATGTGTCATCCGGTTGGTTCTGCCCCCAATCTTCATCCATGTGGGCAAGGCCTAAGTTGTCGTCTTCCCACTATATCCCGTCGGCAACCGACAGGCAGCTATCCGGTTCCGTTATAACTATTCTTGTGCTCACAGCACCTTCTGTCCCCGCAGGGGCTTTGGCCTTCCTAGCCCTCTCAAGATCTTCGATCTTTTCCTGCTCAAACTGCTTCAGTGCAGCCTGTTGTTTAGTATCTTCTGTGCTCAAACTGCCTGGATCTCGAGCAAAATTCTTAACACCGGTGCTCTCTGGCGATCCCTGTTGATTCTCGGTTATTCCAACCACTGCTGATGTCCCCGTTTCTGACGATGTCTGTTCTGACTGAGATTCTTCAACAACATCCGGCCGGTCGCTGAGCCACCCAGTATTTTCTGCCGATCCATCCAAGTCAAACCAGTTGATGTTCACATCCCCTGAGTCCTACTCTTCAAAGAACTGCAGATTTGCAATGTCCTTTTCCAGCTCTGCTAGGTCATCTAGCCCCTGATTAGGTATATCCTCCGGAACCACACTGATATCTGCCCCAACTAGCAACTCTATCCTCGGCTTAGCATGGTCTGTTGATGTGATATAACCGCTCGGGTTGTACGCAAAGCTCGCAGACCCCTCAGGCTCTGAATCATGATTCCCATCTGCCCCTAAAGTCATCCCAATTCTGTCTTCGACATTCACCACCACCAGTTCGGGTTGGGTTTGGGAGGTGCTCAACATGTATAAATCTGTGCTGTCCGGGAGGAACACCTCAGGCTTGGGTAGGTGGCAGGGTGTGATATATATGCTAGGGTCGTATGACACAACCCCAGTTTGGATCAAGTTGATGCATTTAAGTGGTGGAGCTTGGTTATGTGGTGGGAGAGGGTTGGTTGTGACATTTGGTTTTTTTAGAGGTGCGATCACCCTATTGTCAACGAGATCTTGGATCTCATGATGCAGTCTGTAGCACTGGTCGGTGTCGTGACCATGCTGTTGGTGAAAGGCATAGTATTTGGCTGGGTTATGGGAAGTAGGAAGTTTGTCTCGTAATGGCTGCGGCTCCAGGGGCTTCAAATGCCTTTTCCTGATCAGTACCCCCAGAACTTTGGACAGGGGCATGTATAGTGGAGTGAAGGTTCTCTAGCCTCGAGGTGGATATCTAGCTGGTTGTGAGCTGGTACCGGACGCACCGGTGAATAGTGTGGTTATTAGTGTTTTTGGAATGGTGGTGGCGACCATGCCCACATCTGAAGTTCTGGCAGCGGCAGCATTACTCACGCCTGCATTTGTACTGCAAGTAAATGCCCTCTTAGGCTGCTCTCTCTCATGGTCAATCAAACCCTGCTTCATGGCGTCCTCAATCTATACCCCAATCTTGTGTAAATCTGCAAAGGTGGGAAGGGGTAGGACGATCATCTTTTGCATCGTCTTGGGTTGGAGGTTGTGCACAACCATCCGTATCTGATTCTTATCGACCGACCTGATGGTTATCATAGAATCTTTGGCCCTCTAATGGGTTACAAAGTGGAGAAGCTTTCTTTCGGCTCCTGCCTCGTTGTCTCGAGATCACGAGTTGTGATCTCGATCTACGTGTTATATGAATACTGGGCAACGAAGGCCTCAGCCATCTCGTCCCAACTTCTCTTGACAGAGTCTTCCAACTTCGCGTACCAGATGGCTGCGATACCTGACAGGGTCCGGACAAAGAGGGAAAGCTTTTGCAATCTGGAGA
The DNA here is from genome assembly GCF_004153795.1 of Camellia sinensis. Lineage (NCBI taxonomy): Eukaryota > Viridiplantae > Streptophyta > Magnoliopsida > Ericales > Theaceae > Camellia > Camellia sinensis. Next base: position 241,723 of record NW_021025018.1, read on the forward strand.
GGCCCATTGACCTTAGGATATCTAAGAACAACCGCAGGTGTACCATGGGATCCCAAGAACCATCAAATCAGTCTATAGGCGGCATCTCGAACCGGTCCGACAAAGTGACCGCTGAATCGGTGTATCCATCCTCTATGTCCGGTATAGAATTAACGCCTTGAGCCTTTTTGAACAGCTTTTCTAACTTGCTCACTTTCAACGCTGTTGGATCCACCTCAAATTCAAACGGTGTATCCACTATATTGTTGGGTGCTTTGGACAGCTGAGGTAGGATTGGCGGTGGAATTGGCCCCGTTGGGACGTTCGTATTTTCCTGGATGTTTGCAGTCTCCCTGAGTGTTGGAACTCTAGGTGAGAGTGGAGGTGGATGCGAAGCAGATGCTCCGACTTGCTGTGGTTGTTGCTGTTGCTGAAGTCTGGCAATCAGTTCTGTTTGTTGAGCCACAACCTCTGCCTGACGTGTGGCAAACTCTGCTTGGCAGGCAGCATCCTGCTGCATGGCTTGCATAGTTTCTTGGAGCAGACGCATCATGTCCTCTATATTTGCCATAAGGTGCTGATCTAACTGAACAACGGGAGTATCTCTTTCTGCGGTAGAAACTGAAACCTCAGCCTGACTACTCACTAGCGGGGTGGATAAGGACCACTGATCCGGCAACCACTGTACTGATGAACCCTTAACCGACCTCCGTCTAGTAACCGGGGGTAATGAAAGGAACACTGGTTGTCCGTCCATCAGATCCTCTGATCGATGAAGTCTTCGACCTCTGATCCAAAGTACTTGGGGAATATCTACCTGGTCAGAAGCAATTGTGCTAAACTACCTTGCAAAAAGATAAATAAAGCATAATAAGGAAACAAACAACCAGAAAAACGGACAACATAATGGCTTAAATAAAGACAACACACAGTTGGCATTTGTAAGCTGAATACACTGTTCTCAACACTGATTGTTGTTTCCAAATCAGTGCCCCAAATCTGATACCCTCATGTAAAACTGATTCTCCAAATATTGATGTCCTCAGACTTGATACCCAGACTTGCAAACTGATACATGCATTCCTATAGAGGCACACTCTAAAGCACATAGCAAACAAGTGTGAGCCAAAATACCCCTATGGAGGAGTAGGGTTTCCCTGTCCTATCTTGTCAGGAGCTAGGGTTTCACTACGCACACAACGGTTTCAAACAACCTACAATCGGGTAAGCAACCTGTCCTAGTTTGGAATAGTCACTATGGATTCCGATATGCACTAGGTCGAATGGTCAAAAAGGGTACCTCGGTAACAACTGAGGTTTGTGTTCCCATCGTGGCAGAGCCCGTAACCGGTCAGCCTTATGGCACGTAGCCTCCGGCAAACACGGTGTCTTAGGTGCACCAATGCAAATGCAATGCAAAGAGACACATAAGTGTAGACAAAACAACATGTCATGATTTTCGAGTCAAGTTCTCTAAATCCCCAGCAGAGTCGCCAGAAACTGTAGACCGCCCCGAACTCCGCTCTGCGCGCGAGGGCACGAATCGTAGGTCTTAGCTACTACAGTTCAGATTCCTGTCACGGTTCTGAATCTAATCTCACAAAGTGCAATATAAGACTGATAAATCACCAAAGAGTTCAAATCCAGCAAATCGTTTTGAAAAATCGATTTTAATCAAAAAACACCAAACATGGACTGCTTTGCCAGATTTCAGAGTCGCCACCTAAATGTTTTATTTTGGAGAAATTTAGGAAACCCTGACTCGTGCCTAAGACCACGTGTCCGTCAACACCAAAGTTGCCTCAGCTCAGGAACTTGGGTAGGAGAGGGGTAGGTCCTGAAATGGGCACCCCTGCTCGCCCGATCAAAGGATCGGCCTCTACTAAACATGATATGTTGTTTTTGAAAACACATGTGTTCTTATTCCGGTTATTAATCTAGAATTACTATGTGATGCGCACCACATACAAGTATAGACTAAATCACTCGATTCGAAACAAAACATCTCATGTGTTGTTTTCGAAAATGGTTTGGAGTTGCTACTCGCAAGTAGGCTAAGACGCGGATTTTTCCACCCTCAAGTGGGCTTTAGAAAACATGATTTGCCACTTCAAGTGGGCTTAAAACTCGCATTTCGATGAATTGTTTCAATTCAAGCAATGAAGCCTTCATCCATAGGCATTCATGCATTTAAACACATAAGCACATAGCCTCATGGGAAGCATGCTATCATGGCAGTCACTTACACACATACAAGGATGCCAAAGCATAAACACTTACAGTGTACTCCGAGCCAAAACAGAAAACTTGTTAGAAAACAATGCATGCTCCTAACTATGTCAACAATGCCGAATGCAACACATGCAATAAATGCAGTTAAAAGGCTCGGCTATTCTAAGATGGCATATGAATGCAACACTCGATAGCATGCTTTGAAACACGTATACAAGTAAGTATTGAAATTCAATACAGTTTGTATGATGCGCCGAGCCCGGTGCATGCAAGACAGATGAATGATGCACGCATGCAAACATAAGTATGTTAATTGAAAATGACCCTAAAACTAACCATCAAAAGTGGTTAAGTAAAAGGGAGAAAGAAATGGGGATTGGAAGACATGCATCACACACACGCACACTTATTACAACTGTTGTGCCCTCTCAACGAAGGGTCCGAATGAATCAACTAACTAGCTACGCTAAGCTAATTAATTACAAACCGAAACTAATTAACTATTCCTAGTTAACTAATTATTACAGAACAAATCAAATGACTAATTTACACGAACTAATCATAACTAATGAAATGGCCTCGCGGGCAAGGAAAAGATGCATGCTCAATCGGCTTCTCTCGAAATCCACTACCGTGCCTCTAATGCCTCTATTTGCACACTTCTGTATTTCTGAAAATTGTGCTAACTTCCAAGATGCTTCTGATCCACCTTATGACCTTGCTGAGGGGTGGTCAGCCAAGAGGAATGGCCATCAGCCAGAGTTTGTGGCTATCGGCCAATTTTGATAGCCAATCGACAGCCTTTGATGGCCGGTCGGCCACTAATTCCTGCAATTTCTCGTTTTGCTGCAACAGAGCACTAACAGAGGCATGGCAGTGCATTTACAAGAAAATGTGTGTGCAACCACACTCCTTATCATGTCTAAAGCTCAAAGGAGTGTAACGCTCGGCTCTCGAGCCATCAATCACGCATCTCGATGCATGATGGCCTAAGAGGCCGAGTTGCACAAATCAATGTTAATGAATGCACACAAATAACACATGAGACTCGATGAACCTCCACCTTATCATACATGATCAAAGGTGTCAGCGACCTAAGGAATGAGGAGTGTTTCATCACTTTGAGTATGAAACGTCCCTCCTTCCTCGTGTTTGGATTGACGTCCAACCCAAACAAAATGCAACACACAGCATGCTAACAACATGAACATGGCAAGGGCTGTGTAATGCAATACTCAATGGACCAAACCAACCTCAAACAAGCCTCATGCATGCCAAGACAATGGTCAAAACATGCTGAAAATGAAATCCAAAAGCAAATACAAGCATGCATACACATTGGTTCACAAACAAGGCATGATGACAACAACTCTCAAACATATTGAAGAAGTGGAAAATGTGAGAGTGTGGCAATGAAGTAGGCTCTGAAATCATGTAAGGAATGATGCCAAATCATGCACATAACACAGGCATAGCATGCTAGGAGGATCAAAGCTTAAGGCTAGCAAAGAGACTTGCACCCTGGCCATATCAATCAAGCCCCAAAGAACCAAGATGACTCAAAACAGTCCCAAGGCAGGTAAAAACAATGCTAGAAACATGCTAAAACATAGTCAACATATGCTAGAATTAGAGGCATGAAGCATGGAGCATACAAGGTCAATGAGTGGGATTACACTACACCTACCAAAACCAAACATGAGATGACTCCACCAGCCAAAAACAGAGTTATGGCATGGCAAAATAAGACCAAATACACACTGAAATGGTAGCCTAAAAGCCTATACAAGATGGCATATATATTGGCACATGTTTAAGGCATAAAGCACAAACCCTCCAAAGCATTGCAAGAGTGAAAGATGAGAGAGTGTGACCACACTACACACATTGAAATCACATACCAAATGATGCTAAATCATGCAAATAGCCCAAGCAATGCATGCTAATGACTTGGAAACTCAAAGCTAGTGAGCAAGATTGCACTACGGCTATACAAAGCAAGGCATGCATGACCAAAACAACTTCAAATAGAGCTTAAGCATGGCAAAACATGAGCAAAACCTTCCTAGAGTGGAGCCAAAAGCATGCTAGATTGATGGTCCAAAGCATGATGCATGTTAAGGCAAGTGAAGAGGATTGCACTACAAGTGTAAGGAGCATGCAAGAGGCTGTCAAACCAACCATCGACAAAGCTATAACATGCTGAAATAATTCGTAAGACATGCTAAGATGGAGCCAAAACAAGCTAGTAAGGCATGCTACTTTGCAAAGCTACAAGTAGGATTAAACTACAAGTATAAGAAGCATGCAAGAGGTGACCAAGACTGCTAAAAACAGAGTCATGTCAGGTCTAGAGGGTCACAAAAAAGTGCTCAAACAAAGCCTTAAGAAGATAGAACTACATGCTCTTTTGGTGAGCCACCAACACAAGTAAACAAGAGAAGAGAAGGGGGGACAACCAGCTCCTATTTGGGACCTCAAAACCACTTTCCCACCACTGAAATTCCTCTAGATTTCAATGGTGAAGAGGCCAAACAAAGGTGATCCCGAAGGCCTAAAAGGATGGCACAAAACAAGGCCAAATAAGGCACAAAATGGGGGGACAGACCACCCCCAACACCAAAGAGGCCTTAAACAAACACTTTTAATACTTAAAAATGAAGCTTTTTAAAGTTGAAAGTTAAGCCAAAAGAAGGATGCAAATAGGGCCAAATAAGATATGACAACAAAGCTTTAAAGAGGTAAGAGACTCACCCTTGAAGAACCTCTTTAGAATAGCAACTTCAGAGGAAAAAACCAAACTTAAACCACTCAAATGCAACCGTCAAGAACCTCAGCTCAGTAGTGAAGGTGTTTCACTAGGTGCTTTAGTGCAAAAGTGTGAAGAAAAGACACTTTTGAGCATAAACAAGTGCAAATAGAGAGAGAGAGAGAGAGAGAGAGAGAGAGAGGAAGAAATATAGAGAGAGATATATGTTTTGTATCTCAAATTTTCAGAACATCTGGAAAGGGAGAGGGACCTCCCCTCTTATAGAAATCCAAGTCTCAAGCTTGTTGAATAAGCTAGAGGCTTGGTTTATTCCCTCCATACACGTGTATGGAGGATGAGTTCTGTGCTCACCAGCTGTCATAGTTGGGAAGAAAATATCTGCAAAAGCAAAAAAAAAGGTCTCGGCCAAAAAGGGTGCCAACCGGCCATCAAAGGTGCCGACCGGCCACCACTGATGGCCGATGGAAAGAAGGAATGACCGATAGGCATAAGGCCTGGCCGATGGGTTGTAAGGCTGGCCAGCAAGCCCCCCTCTTCCCTCAGAAACCAAACCACAAGTTCTTGGTCCATAACCAAGCACAAAACAGACAAGTTGAGAGGCTCCAAGGCAAGGCGCACAGTCGAGACCTTCTGGAACTCAAAACGAACACGAGCATGGATGATCATCGAGTGTTCAAACGATGACGTCCAAGTCTTGAGGACGGTCAAAAAGGGGGTGTTTACACATATATATTGTTTTAGTTCTGTTTTTGTTGTTGAAATCTAAGAAAATAGAATTAGGCTGAGCCTACCAGGCTACCCAGCCCATTAGTTGGTCGGCTAGCCACCTAAAAGTACACCATCGCACCCACGACCTTCATGACCATGCCTGCGACCTCTAGGAAAAATTAGGCAGCCTTCCGTTGTTAAGAAGATCAACCTCCGATGGTCTTTGAGGTGCTTGAAGCTGCTGTTTTCTTATGTTTATTTTATTTTGAGTGTTTGTGAGAATTTTTATACTGTGTTGTAATATTTATTCATCTTCCTTTAATTTTTAATATTTAAAGTGTTGTAATAATTCTCCATCCCCACTTCTTATCTATCCCATTCTTTAATCGCTTTCCATAACTATGCTTATGTTTATATCTTACATGCCATCCATGCTTTTATATACATGATTCATGCCTAGATCCGGCTAAATTTGCATCTTTGTGCTTTAATTGATTATTACATGATTTTGTGTGCTATCGCATGTTTTGCAATGTTTCACATGTCATGTTTTAGAAGCTGGATCTCTAGAAGTGTTCTTGTGTATGTATTGCATTAGGAGTTTGTATATAGGATTATTCATATTTTACTAACTATAGCTATTCACGGGACGTCGGTAAACATGTAAGTTGCTATGCTTTAGCATTCCACTTGTACATAATTTGTTTTTATTATGTTTAGCATCTTACCATGTAGCTATTTGCTTATGTGATATAATTGTATAAATGCCAATGGATGGCGGTTGTGTCGCTTAATTTGTAATGATATTGATTTTCATGTTTGTAAACTGAATTTATTTGGATTGTACATCTTCAAAACTCTTTCAAAACTACATGAAATCAAGTTGTTCCAAAGTGGGTGACATAGTCTATACTTGCATGCTTCACATAGTAATTTTTAGGATTTATTAAATAATCGGAATATGAACATATAAAGTAAATAAAATTCATATAATGGTTTAGTAAAGGCTGATCTTTTGTTTGGGTGAGCAGGAGTGCTCAATTAATGACCTTCCCCTCTCATACCTAAGGTTCCGAATCGAGACAACTTTGGTATGACGAACAGTGGCCTTGGAACGAGTCATGGGTTTCCTAATTTTCCAAAAATATTACGTGACGACTCTGAGCTCTGATGATGTAGTCTATTTCTAGCAAAAGCTTTTGCGATGAAATGGATTTTCTAAAAGTTGCCAAATTTGGACTCTCATCTATGTTTCATATTGCACTTGTGAGAATAGATCAAAGAAATCAAGGATCTGAACTATTGTAGACGTCCCCGAACGCCCCCGGGGAGGAACGAGTCCCCCGTTCTGTTCGATATTGGGCTCACTACAGTTCAGGACTCTAAAATTGTCACGGTTCTAAATCTGAACTAAAGAGTCCAAATCCAGCAAATCGTTTTGAGAAAACAGATTTTGAAAGAAGTGCCAAACATGGACTGCTTTGCCAGATACAGAGTCGCCACCTAAATGTTTTATTTTGGGAAATTTAGGAAACCCTGACTCGTTGCCTAAGGCCACGTGTCCGTCATCACCAAAGTTGCCTCAGCTCGGGAACTTGGGTACGATTGGGGAAGGTCACTTCGTGAGCACCCCCGCTCGCCCGATCAAAGATCGGCCTCTACTAACCATGATATCTATTTTTGACAAACATTGTGTGTTCTTATTCCGGTTATTAGCCTAGATTACTATGTGATGCGCACAGCATACAAGTATAGACTGGGTCGCCTGAATTGGAACAAAATATTTCATGTTTGTTTGTTTGAAAATGGTTTGATGGTGCTACTCGCAAGTAGGCTAAGACGTGGATTTGCCACCCTCAGGTGGGCTTAGAAAACATGATTTTGCCACTATCTAGTGGGCTTAAAACACACATTTGATGAATTGTTCCAATTCAGATAACCCAATCTTCACCCACAGGCATTCAGGCAGTTATATCACATAAGCATATAGCCTCATGGTAAACATGCTATCACGGCAGCCATTCACACGCATGCAAGGATGCTAAAGCATAAAACTTACCGAGTACTCCAAGCCAAAACAGAAGCTAATTAGAAATCTATGCATGATCCTAATTATACAGAAATGCCTAATGCAACACATGCAAAAATGCAACTATAGCAGGCTCGGCTATTCAAGACATGGCATATGAAATGCAACAGTTAACATGCATTCAACTTGGAATTGAAAATACAACGCAGTTAGTATGATGCGCCGAGCCCAGTGCATGCAAAACAGATGAATGAATGCAAACATGCTATCATACTGTATGCTAATTGAAACATGCCCTAATCTAACCATCATATGTTGGTAAATAAAAGGGAGAAAGACGTGGGGTTGGAAGACATACATCACACGCACGCACACTTATTACAACATTGCCCTCGCTCGGAGGGTCCGAATAAATAATACAGTCCCGAATAAATATTATAGTCCAAATAATTAAAAAATCCTAATTAATTACCAAATTAACTAAGAAAACAATAAACTGGCATGCAAGCTAGGGACTGCCTTGACTCTTCTTCAGATGATGGATGATGCATGTCCGAGTCGCCTTTGCACGGAAATCCACTGTGACGCCCCAATTAGCCTCTGTTTCGCAATATTTTTTGGAAAGCGTGCCAAACCCGGAAGACTGCTGATTCTTGATTTGCTGCAACAGAGAGCAGGAAAGGGGCATGGCAATGTATTTTCACACATGTATGCGTGACTACTCTTCAGGGAGTGTAGTCCTCGATCCTCGTGCCACCAATCACACACATCGATGCTTGATGGCCGAGGAGTCGATTTGCATGACTCAATATGGAATGAATGCACACATAAATACAACAAAACCTAAACTCCATCATGGATAATTCGGAGTGTCAGTGACTGGGGATTGAGACACGTTCCGTCACTCGAAGTACGAAACGTCCCTCGTTTCCCGTGCTCGGGCTAACTCCTATCCCAAGCACAATGCGATATGCATGACATGCATGAATGCAACTAATATACAACCTAGCATGGACAGTGCTATGAGATGGCATACACGATGCACGAGATAACATGGCATACACAATGCGCTAACATACAACCTAGCATACGCAATGCTATGAAATGAAATGGCATACACAATGCACAATGGACTGACACCAACATGAGTGGACCTCAGCCACACTCACATAAGAGGCCATACGATGAAAATGAGACAACTCGAGATGCGCGCACGCATGCACGCAAACCGAGGACCGATCCTAAGGCACAAAATGCCACTCTAACAAGACATGGCAAGGCATGGAATATGGCATACGAGCATGCAAATTTCAGTACCAAAATACGATGCAAAACGGCCCCGAATCATGGAAACATGGCACCCGATGCATGGAATGGGACCTGAAATGCAAAACTAGGCATGCGCAATGACCTATAGCTATACAAAGCATGCATTTTTTGATCATGAAGCATGAAGACAGATTCAAGGAAGTCCCAAAATAATAATGTTTACAGTTTCAAGAAAGACCAAAAAATGAACACAAATAGGGCTAAACCAATATGCAAAAATGGTCCTAAATGTGAGATAAAGAAGCAAGTCACAGATGTAGGCCCTAAATGGCCAAGAGCCCTTCAAAAAAGTTGAAGAGGGGCTCAAAATGAAGTACTTTACAGTTTACAACAGGCCTCAAAAATAAACACAAGTATGGATAAACTATTGTACAAGAAATGGGCCAAAAAGGGGATAAAGAAGCAAGTGAGGGTTTCTGGCCTCAAACATGGGAGGGACCTTCAAACAATTTGAAGAGGGGCCCAAAACATGATATTTTCCAGTTGATGGCCAGACCCAAAACAGTGTACAAGCATGCTCAAAATGCTATGCAAAATAAGGCCAAAAAGAGAGCTATAAAACAAAGTATAAAAAGGATGCCTCAAACAGTAAAAGACCCTTAATGAAACATAAAGAGGGGGTCAAAATGAGGCCATTTTTAGTTCGGACCAGAGCCCAAAAACAGAAGCATAAGAGGCTAACAAATCATGGAAAAATGGAGCCAAAAGAGAGATATAAAGGCAAGTGGCAAATGGAAGCCACAAACAGTGATGAGCCCTTCAACAATGTTGAATAAGGGCTCAAAATAAGCTTCTTTATAGTTTATCTCTGAGCCCAGAAATGCTTAAAAATAGGGCTAATATATCATGCAAGAATAGGCCCTAAAAGAGAGGTAAAGAACAAAGGGGGAGAAGAAGACTTCAAACAGAAAAACTTTCTAAATCAAACATGAAGAAAACCTCAAAATATGATCTTTTTCAGTTTGGATCGAAGTCCAAAAATACTTTCAAGTAAAGCTAAACAATCATGCAAAAAAGTGAAAGTTTAAGGGAAATAGGGACTCACCCTTGAAGAACAACTTTCTAGCAGCTTTTAGTCCAAAAATCTGAGCTTTTAACCTCTTCAAATTTCCTCCAACGTACTGAAATGAGTAATGGAGGTGATAGGCTAGGGGTTGTAGTGTAAAAATGGTCCAAGAACAATGGGTTTTGAAGTCTTGGAAGAGAGGGAGAGGGAGGTTGTGTGTATAATGCTTCAAACAATTTTCTAACCCTCAAACATAGCTAAGAGCTGCTGGTTTTATAAGCAAAAGAGGTGGAAAAGAGGGGGGAAAAATGGGGGGGAAATTGAAATTCAAATTTCCCCCCAAAAAGGCCAAAAAGTGGGATATAAAGGCAAGTGGTAGCTTCTGGATCCAAATGGCTGAGAGCCCTTCAAAAAAGTTGAAGAGGGGCTCAAAACAAGACACTTTGTAGTTTATGACCAAGTCCGAAACAGCTCACAAGTAAGCCTAAAATACCGTGCAAAAAAAAGGCCTAAAAGAGGGGTAAAGAAGCAAGTGGCAGTAGGAGATCTCAAATAGCAAAAGGTCCTGAATCAAACATGAAAAGGACCTTAAAATATGACTAACTCAAGTTTGGGTCAGAGCCCAAAAATGCAGAATGAAGGTTCGGGAGCCAAAACACACAGTTCGGGGCCTCAAAAGTGGGCTGTTAGGCACCGGAAGTTGTGTCCGACCACAAAGTTGGTCTCTCGGACCGCAGTGTCCGTTAAAAGGGAGTAAATAAGATGCATGCCAAAAATTGGAGCAAACGGAGGTGGTTAAGCGGTCCCGAACCGAGGCACACGGCCAACGGCTCCGAAAAATCGGAAACCGGACTCCAAACGGGCAAAACGGCCTACGACCACGAAACGTAGCCTACGGCCACTGAGAGATGATCTACGAGACCTCTCTCTCCCTTTGGGAAGTGAAAACAGAGAAAACAGAGCTTGGTTCGCAAACCAAGGCAAAGCACAAAAGAGTCCGGAAGGCCGGAGGCAAGGCTCGCAGTCGAGACTCTGAAACTTTTAAACGAGCACAATATGCAATATCACTGAGCGCTCAACTGGTGACATCTGAGTCTCAAGGTCGGTCAAAAATGGGGTGTCTACAACTATTTAATGCGAGCCGGTAGCTTCCCCCCTCCCCCTCCGGGCATGTTACAAGATGCCTCACCAGCATACTTGGTTGGCCGACCAATAGAATGGATGGTCAACTGAAAAAGATGGCCAACCGGCCAAGACTTGCGACTGGACAGCTGGCAACAACTATCAACCACTCACACAACCTTATCCTCTATAAAGGTCTTTTCTTGCTCCTTCTTCTACAGAATACCATCTTTCTGCTAGTTTTTTTCTGTAAATGGAATTTTTTCTTGTTGAGAGGCTCATGGATTGGATGGCCACTTTGGATGACACGAAAAAGGTAAATTTTAGCAGTTTCAGCATAAATGCTATTTTTTTTTTCCCCTTTTGAGTTGCACTTCACTTTGTTTTCCATTTCTCCATGTTGCTACCACTGTTGGGACCCGGTTACTCATCTATTTTGCTTCGAATCACAAGAAATGTGTCCTACTCTCGAATAGTTTCAAGCATTAATGGAGTCTTGCCGAGATGAGAAGATTATGCCTCAACCCTGTTTTGGCCATGCATGGGCTCTTAAACAGATGTGTGGGCTTACTTTATACGAGGCTTAGTCCTTGGCTCGTGATGGAGAGTTGGATATACCTGGCTTGATTCATCAATTTTTTAGCATCGGAGACAAAAGTGACCTTCTCTGGCCAGGTTATCGTCAACAGGCCCTCTGCTTATGTTTACTTACACGCTTCCTACTTGGCCCTAGTTGTAGCGGAGCTAGCATTAGGTTGATCAAAGTGGCCCAACGCCTCAAGGAGGGTCAGAGTTGCATAGATTTGGCATTGGCCAAAACTTTGATAGGTTTGGATGCTTTCCATCGGTGGGAGACTTCTTGGATTACGGGGAGTCCACTACTTCTCCAGGTATTGTTTCCCAACCTCTCTTATTTATGATTTATCGCATCACTTGGGCACTCACTCTCTATTTTCTCTCAAAGCCTTTTCCTTACTTTTCTCTCAATGCACGCCTCTCTATTTTTTAATCTCTCTTCTTTTTATCCTTTTTCAGGTGTGGATGATGGATAAACTGAAGGTCGTGCATCCATGCCCTGAGTATTCGGCCACATCCTACTTCTTTTTCCCGCGGCAAGTGGACTTTCCCACAGAGGGATTATGGTGCGACTGGATGTGCAGCAGATCTACGACTGACATCACTTGGCGTTGCCCATGGCTTAATTAACTGAGATGAGCTACAACATGTCTCACCAGCTGGGTCTACCGTTGATTGGCCTCACACACTGCGTGTTCTACTTCCCGTTTTGGTTCAGACGCCAGTTTGGGCATAATCAAACCCATCCAGATAAGGGGGTGGAATAACCTGCTCCATTTCTAGTTTGTGCTTTGCACTTGGCTCAATACCTCGTTGCTTGGAGGACGAGAGAGCTTTTTGGCCCCTACTACTAGTTTCAGTTATGCCCTTTCTAGCAAGTGCTTGGCCTGGCTCGGCTCAAGGACGAGACACCGGTTGGGCCATCCTTGGTTGCAGAGACTGCCAAGAGCGCGAGCGGGAAGCAAAGGACGATCACCTAACTTATCTGTGTCCCTAGTTTATTGCTTTGACTTTTATTTTCAAGTTTTTATGATGTAAAAGAAACTTTGATTTAATTAGAGAGTTGAAGGATGTACTTGTGTTGAAATCATGTAATTAAAGTTGTGAGTATTGAAAATTTATCCTTTTTGCTCCAAAGAATGGTTTGTGTTGCAAAAAGTAAAACTTTGAGAAAATCAACTTCATTAAAATTTTCAAAACAATTTTCGCAAACAGTCATTACTTGACACACATGGAATCAATCATCAGAACATATAGCCTTGTAGACGCGCCCCATGGGCCCCATGCTACAGTTCGGACTCATATGTCACGGTTCTTAATCTGATCTCGCAAAGTGCAATGCAAGATTGATATATCACCAAAGAGTCCAAATCCAGCAAATCGTTTGGAAAACTAATTTTTTTTTAGAAAGAAGTGCCAGACATGGATTGCTTTTCCAGATACAGAGTCGCCACCTAAATATTTTATTTTAGGGGAATTTCGGAAACCCTGACTCGTGCCTAAGGCCACGTGTCCGTCATCACCAAAGTTGCCTCAGCTCGGGAACTTGGGTACGATTGGGGAAGGTCAGCTATGAGCACCCCCGCTCGCCCGATCAAAGATCGGCCACTACTAAACATGATATCTTGTTTTTGAAAACACATGTGCTCTTATTCCGGTTTATTAGCCTAGAATTACTATGTGATGCACATAGCATACAAGTATAGACTAGATTGCCTAATTTGGAACAATGCATCGCATATCCGTTTGTTTTGAAAATGGATTGAAATTTGCTACTCGCAAGTAGGCTAAAACACGGGTTTCGACGAATTATTTCGGTGCAAGCAACCTAACCTTCACCCACAGGCATTCAGGAAGTTAATCAACTAAGCAGATAGCCTCATGGTAAGCATGCTGTCATGGAAACACACACACACATGCAAGAATGCTAAAGCGTAAATGCTTACCTAGTACTCCAAGCCAAAACAGAAACTAGTTAGTAATCAAAGGTATGATCCTAGTTCATGTTAAGAAGGCTAATGCAACACATGCAAAATGCAACTAGAAATAGGCTCGGCTATTCTAAGATGTCATGTGAAATGCAACTTGATACATGTATTCAAATTGGAATTGAAGTACAATGCAGTTAGCATGATGCGCCGAGCCCGGTGCATGCAAGACAGATTGAATGGATGCAAACATGCGATCATGAGTATGTTAATCAAAACATGACCTAGAACTAACCATCAAAGTAGGTAAGTAAAAGAGAGAAAGATGTGGGGTTGGAAGACATGCATCACACATACGCACACTTATTACAACATTGCCCTCTCTCGAGGGTCCAAAGAATAATACAAATTAACTAACTAACAAGCTAATTAATTATTTACATAACCACTTAACTAATTAAACAAATTAATTAAGCTACTGAAAGCAGTAAAATAGCCTCGGGGAGAGGGGCGCATGCATGCACGCTCGGCTTCGCTCGGAAATCCAACGCCATACTCATGCTGCCTCTGTTTGCATTGTTTTATACCTCTGAAAATTGCACAAGTCCCAAGGTTGGTTCTGAAACACTCCCTGAACACTGTGGGATGTCACCGGCCAACGGAAGTGGTCACCGGCCATGGAAAAGTGGTCATCGACCACAAATGAATCTCTCGGCCAAATGTGGATAGCCGGCCGACACTGAAGATGGTCGACCGGCCATCTCTTCCTGCAGAATCCTGTTTGGCAGCAGCAGAGGACAGACAGAGCATGGCAAAGCATTTACAATGTAATATATGCACAAGCACCCTCCTTATCATGTTATGAACTCAAAGGAGTGTGGTCCTCGACCCTCGGGCCATCAATCACGCAGTTCAATGCATGATGGCCAAAGAGGCCAAGTGTGCAATTTCAATGTCAAATGAAATGCACACAGGACAAATAAGAGGCCTCCAACCTCCATCATGTTTGATTCAAGAGGCAAGAGATACATGCATGCAAGCAAGACTAATGCAACATGATCATGTTAAGGCGACAAGCATGCCAAATGCAATGCAACCTAGACAAGCATGCAATAATATGTGACAACATATCAAGCATATGACAAGATGCAAGCTAATAAGCATGCAAAATGCAACTTAAGCATGCAAGCATGCAAGATGCAACATGGACAATATGTTAAGCAACCAAAACAAAAGGAAGAATGCATGCCAAATGCATCACAACTTAAGCATGCAACAACATGCAATGGGCCAAGTATACAACAAGGTACATTTGAACTAACATGCTACAACATGTCAATAAGCTTATGACCTAAACAATGCAACCATACATGGCATGCAACAAAATGCAAAATGGAGCAAGCATGCGACGACATGCAAGACATGCATGCAACAACATGCCAGGGTGGTCTTAAACCAATATGGACAGCTCTCAAATAGGTCCAAATCAGCGGCCAAAATGCTATGAAATGAACGACAAAAGTACATACAAACAAGCATGCTAAATGGTCCAACACTTAAGCATCGAAGGGCAACTTTTAAGCACACTTAAAAGGAGGCAAACATGGACAAACGACATACATTGCAAACTCTGAAATCATGTTAGGAATGGTGCCAAACCAACTAAACCAAGTGAGCAAAGCATGCAAGGAGGTCCAAGGCTTAAGGTTAACCCAAGGCCTCAGACCATGGCCACACAAAACAAAGAGCATATGGCAAGCATGACCTAAAACAGTCCTAAGCCATGTCAAGATGTACTTAAAACATGCAATGAACAAAGCCAAAACAAGCTAAATCAAAGGGGAAAAAATCATGAGGCACGCAAGGCAACCGAAGAGGTGTTACACTATGCCTAAGACAACCAAATATGGCATGAATTAAGCAACCAAAATCAGAGATATGACATGCTAAATTGAGCCCGAAAACCCACTTAGATGTCATCCCAAATACCCAAGCATGTTGGCATACGCAATGACACATCCATGAGGCATACAACACTAACTCTTTAAAGCATTAAAGGAGTTATAAATGCAAGCATACAAGCATACCATATCGATTGAAATGACACTGGAAGTGATGCTAAACCACTGAAATGATTCAAATAGAGTATGCTAGCCACTTGAACACTTAAAGCACACAAGCTAGGATTGCATGGTGGCTATACAAATCAATGCAAGCATGACCAAAATAATTACAAACAGCACTTAAGCATGCTACAACATGCTTAAAAGCTTTAAGGAGTTCAGCCAAAATCATGCTAAACACACATGTTACAACATGATGCATGTTAAGGCTAAAACATGGGATTACAAGACAAGTGTATGAAGCATACATGGCATGTCTAAACCAACTTGAAATAGAGGTATAACATGGAAAAACAAAGCCTAATACCTACTGAAATGAAGCTAAAGCAAGCTAGGCATACAAGCTACAACACAAGCCATTTGTGCAAGCATCAAAGACAACATGGAGAGGGGATGACCCTCTCCTATTTAGGACACCAAAACCACCACTCCACCATTGAAAATCCTCTGGATTTCAGTGGTAGAGAGGTCATGCAAAGCTAAGAACAACGGCCAAAAGGTACGGCCTAAAACAAGACCTAACAAGGCCTTGGAGGGGGGAGACAACCCCAAACCTCAATGTGACCTTAAGCAAAGTTCTAAAGCACACAAAATCAGAACTTTTATCATTTATAGTTGAAGCTTAAAACAATAAGCAAGATAGGCTAAAATCTTGTGCAAAAATGGGGAAACTAAAGCAAGAACACTCACCCTTGTAGACCTTCTTCAAGAACAATGGTCCAGCTGGTTTTTTAAGTTCAAAGCAACCGAAAAACACCAAAATCAATCTCCAAGGACCTCAGCTCCAAGAGGATGGTGTAATACTAGGTGTTTGTGTGCAAAAGTATGAACAAAACAACCTTATGCACACACAAATATGTAAAGAGAGGGAGATATAGAGATAGATAGATACAACTATTTCTAACCCTAATTTCAGACCTCTGGAACAACCCTTGAGGAGGGAGGAGAAGCTCCCTCTTTATAGAATTCCTATCTTGCAAAGCTTCCAAAACAAGCTAAGCAAGAGACAAATCCCTCCATGTATGGAGGGAGGTAAATGTGGATGCCAGCTGTGACAGCTGGTATAAAATATCTGCCAAAAGCATATGGAAGGGGGTCGACCTGCCAAAATGGCCAATTGACCAACAAAGGTGGCCGACCGACCACAAAAGGTGCCGACCGGCCACAACCTTTGGCCGATGGCAAGGAAACAAGGCCAGTGGTATCATGCCATAGCCGGTGAGGTGTGGGGATGGCCAACAAGCCATTCCCTGCCCTCGGAAGCAAAAAACACAAGTGTTTGGTCCATAACCAAGCACAAAATAAACACGTTGAGAGATCTTGAGGCAAAGCACGCGGCCAAGACCTTCGGGAACTCAAAATGAACACAAGCATGGATGATCACCGAGTGTTCAAACGGTGACGTCCAAGTCTTGAGGACGATCAAAAATGGGGTGTCTACAGTTGCCTCTCTTTGACAGAACTTGAAAGTCATAACAATGACGGGAGTGAATGTCAAAGCCTAGAGACGACCTATTTTTGACAAGGCCGAAGACTTAGACAAAGCATACAAGCCACAGACAAAGGTACGCGCCCGAAGGTAGGGGCAAAATGCAAGAACAATGCACAAAGCCGAGCATAACTTATGATCATGCAAAGAAAGCTGTAACGAAGCAAAACATGCAACAGTTTTAAGCTAGTATAAACCAAACTACATTACAATTCAGAGAGGAAGTAAGAGAATTATTCAATTCTCGCTACTTCTTACGCGGAGAATACATTACCTGTTCGGCTCGTCTGGTCGTTCTAGCTTTAAATGAACCGTACATACAATATCGTGCCTGAAAGAGAAAGAAAACTTAACAGGTACAACATTGTTAGCAACATGCATAACAATGCAATCTAAAGCTGCGTGACAATGCAAGTGACGGGGTGCATAACAATGCAAGCGACGTGCGAGACAACACAGGTAAAGGGATGCGAGACAACGCAAGCCGAATAGGACGCATAACAATGCGATTTGAAACAAGCATAACAATGCTAGGTAGGCACAAACACATGTGAGTAAAGCATGCGCGACAATGCATACAATGTGTGTAATAGACACTTGAACACATATGAGTAAAGCAATACGCGACAACGCATGCAATGTGTATAACAAGGAACTTGAACATATATAAGTAAAGCAATACGCGACAATGCATGCAATGTGTATAAAAAGGAACTTGAACACATATAAGTAAAGCAATACACGTCAACGCATGCAATGTGTATAATGAGGAACTTGAACACATATAAGTAAAGCAATACGCGACAACACATACAATGTGTATAAACAGAAACTTGAACACATACAAGTAAAGCAATACGCGACAACACATGCAATGTGTATAAACAGAAACTTGAACACATATAAGTAAAGCAATACGCGACAACGCATGCAATGTGTATAAACAGAAAATTGAACACATATAAGTAAAACAATACGTGACAACGCATGCAATGTGTAAAGTAAGCAAGGTATGAACACATATAAGTAAAGTACACGCGAAAACGCATACAATGTGTAACCACTAGGGGGGATGCATAAACACATATAAGTAAAGCACACGCAGAAACGCATGTAATGTGTAAAGCAAGCAAGGTATGAACACATATAAGTAAAGTATACGCGAAAACGCATACAATGCGTAACCACCTGAAAATACATATACACATGTAAGTAAAGCATGCGGGGTTAACGCAGGCAATGTGTATAGCAGTAAGGAATGGAATGAACACATGTAAGTAAAGCATGCGCATTAACGCAAGCAATGTGTAATCTCCTGTAAGATGCATAAACACATATAAGTAAAGCACACACAGAAACGCATGCAATGTGTAAAGAAAGCAAGGTATGACCACATGTAAGTAAAGTACACGCAAAAATGCATACAATGTGTAACCACCTGAAAATACATATACACATGTAAGTAAAGCATGCGGGATTAACGCAGGCAATGTGTATAGCAGGAAATGCAATCGAAACAAGCATGACAATGCAAAGAGGGCATGCGCGACAACGCAAGCCGAGTGGAATGCATAACAATGCAGTTTGAAATAAGCATAACAATGCGAGAAGGTGTATAAACACATGTAGGTAAAGCATATGCGACAATGCATACAATGTGTGAAGCAGGAATTGAAATATACACATGTAAGCAAAGCATGCAGTAACGCATGCAATGTGTATGACAGAAATGAACACATGTAAGTAGAGCATGAAATAACGCAAGCAATGTGTAATCTCCTGTAAGATGCATAAACACATATAAGTAAAGCACACGCAGAAACGCATGCAATGTGTAAAGCAAGCAAGGTATGAACACATGTAAGGAAAGTACACGCGAAAACGCATACAATGTGTAACCACCTGGGAATACATATACACATGTAAGTAAAGCATGCGGGATTAACGCAGGCAATGTGTATAGCAAAGGATAATGTAAGATTAGGAAATGCATGACAATGCAAGAGAGACATGCATGACAATGTATGTATGACAATGTAAATGAGCGTGCATGACAATGCAGGATAGGGAAAATGCATGACAATGCATTGTAAGGAAATGCATGACAATGCAAATGAAACGTGCATGACAATGCATGATAAAAAAATGCATGACAATGCAAGATAAGGAAATGCATGACAACGCAAATGAAACGTGCATGACAGTGCATGATAAGAAAATGTATGACAATGCATGTGAGGTGCGCATGACAATGCGTGATAAGGAAAATGCATGACAATGCATGTGAGGAAAATGCATAACAATGCATTGTGAGGTGCGCATGACAATGCGAGATAAAGAATGTGCATAACAATGCACGTGAGGTAATGCATGACAATGCAACTAAAAGAATGTGCATAACAATGCAAGAGCGAAATGACGTATAACCAACGCACGCTCATTATAGGCACGACAAAACGTTGTAAAGCAAATTCCGAATCTCGCAAGAGACAAAAAAGGATACAAAAAAAAGGATACACCTCGTACGTATCAAGTGTCGCACATAGAAGACACGGCTCGAGGTCAACACGGAGGTCGGTTAAGCTTTAAAAAGGCACTTTCTTGCACTGTGTTGAGCAAAGAAGGTCCCAAACCACATCAATGACCCAAACAAGGGTGTAGGAGGTTCACCGGCCACCGAAGAAGACCACTAGCCATCCATCGGCCACAAAATAATACCATCGGCCAACTATTTGGCCGACCGACTAACAATATAGCCGACCGACCAAAAATTACTGTATCGGGGCAATTTTGTACTTTCGGCCACGGGTCTTTAAATATAGGGCTTTAAGCCCTTATTTTCTCACTTGTCCAAAATCAAAAATCGTCACCCCTTCTCTCTAGGTTATTTTCTCACCTTCGATCCGAGTTTTTCTCGCATTCTAGACACTTTTTCGTCGTTCGATTTGCGAAACCCTCCTCGTTTCGCACGTTTTGAACCGAACAAATCTCATTTTAGGTGTACTTTTCTCGATTTCCACCACTTGGGGTTTGTTTCCCCTGAGTTTACCTTGATCTTTGTGCCTCTTTCAGACTCTGACCTTTTCGCCCATTTTTCATCCTCTCGGGGTTAACTTTTGGGTTGACCTTTAACATTCTTGCCCGGTTTTCACACCTTCGGCCATTTTCACACTATTCTTGAGATGGCAGACGACATACCATAGGGTGGGGCTCCCCCGGAGATAGACGTGGATCCCGAGGTCGAGCTCCTACCTCTTCGCATCCGGCCGTTCGATCTGACGACTTACCGACCATCGATACATGTGTTACCGCCCGACGGTATTCGCCAGTTCAGCAGCTTCGCGAGGGGTGTGCTACCGGAGCTTCTATTACGCGAGCCAGAGTCACACCTGTCCTTCAGTGCTTCTAAGGTACACTCTTCTTTTATTTCATTTCCCGCGATGTAGAACATTTAACTGCAATAGTCAAACCTGTTCTTAACTGCTTGAACCGGACACGCTGGTACACTACATGTTGTAGTTCACTGCGAGCACACCCGCACCCGATATCTGTTTGAATCTGAACACATGTACACCTGCCGCATTTTCACTGAACCACTCAGACACACTGATACATCATATGCTAGAGTTCACTGCGAGCACACCCGCACCTGATATCTGTCTGAATCTGAACATGTGCACACACACTGCATTTTCACTGATTCTGAGCGCATTCAACACTGTATTTATAACACTGCTTCGCAACCATTTACTTTGACCACAGGGAGATTCCTATGCCTTCCGGGGGTATGGGAATACCGTCGCTCGCGGATGGTACATGGAGCTACCTGACGGGGTTCGTCGCATCGTTGACTAGGCCGGCTTCGGGACCTTTTGCATGGGACTGTCGTGCCTTACTGCGAGCAGGCCTCTTCTTCCAGCATTGGTGGAGAGGTGGTGGGGTACCACAGACTCCTTCCACCTTTCTGCCACTGGGGAGATGACGATGACTCCCTTCGATTTCTCCATGCTCACAGGCATCAGAGTGGGGGGTGATCCGATCCCCTTTGATATAGACATAGACGAGTGGGATGCTGCTCAGCTTTACCTTCTCGGCACCAGTCGCCTCTCACTCGAGCAGGGTTCGTACGATACTCGTGGTTCGAGGCTCATTTCCGGATCTAGGCGCCTACCACCAAGGAGGAGGTGGAACAGTGCGCCCTGGGTTTCATCATGTTCTTACTGGGGACTACGCTCTTCGCCGAGCGGGCGAACACCGTCGCCCTCTACTTGTTGAGCGCACTGGTGGATGTGACACAGATCGGCTGCTATGACTGGGGTGGCGCAACCCTGGCCACTCTCTACGGCTATATGAGTTTGTCCTCCCGTCTCAGCGGACAGTTGCTCGGAGGCTACTGGCGAGCCTGGGAGGTACAAATTCCCTTTTCTGGTCTTTTCAGTTCTATTTCACATTATCTATACACTGCACACTCTGCATAATACACTGCATATACCGCTTTCTGCTTTATCTGCATACTGTTTTATCTGTATACTGCATTATCTGATAAGCATGCTCATATCTGTTCTGTCACACTGTACAGTTGTGGGTGCATGCCTACTTCCCGAGGCTTGCCCCAGTGCCAGACAAGGAGATTCCCCTTGGTGTCCCGTTCATTCATCACTTCGATGTGAGATGTGAGCGGAGGCCATGGGAGTCCTTCATATTCTTTCGCCGCTACTTCGATACCATCACTATAGCCGAGTATGTCAAACATTACAGTTCATTTAAGCTTCGTTTTACATGGCTCTTTCAATATCAGTAGGTAACAAACTGTATTGTATTTGCAGATTACCTGGCAGCCTTAGGCCCTATTGCCTGACGCAGTTCGGGACCGGTATGCTGGTGCCCAAGAGACGGCCCGATTCAGAGTTTTGCTAGAGGGCCCCGTCTGCCGTGCCTGGTACTTGGGCGAGCGCTTCTTGCGGCAGACCCTCGGCTTGCCAGAGCAGGTAGTTCCAGTACCTCCCCCTACGACCATAAGGCAGACAAAGATGTACACTCTGGAGGAGATGATAGACTACACGATCGACTGGGACTCCGAGCCTTTCAGGAAGGAGGGTGACTATGCCGAGTACATTCGGGCTTATCTGATGCCACCTCTGGCCGGTCCTCGCCAAGCTGAGAGGGAGAGGCCTACGGCGCTAACGGTCGGGGTAGGAACATGGAGGGCGGCTCAGGCTCGTGGCAGGAGCGGATCTCGGAGAGAGCAGAGAGGCGAGTGGCCAGCACTGCCTACGATGATGACTTGCCGAGGGCAGGGTGGGGAGACTTACCAGATCCCCATTGCTTTCCCTCCGACTGATCACGAGCTAGTCAGATTCTACGGCTTACCTCCGGTATCTACGACTGCATTTTGCATCCTATAAAGTCATTTCATTTCATTTCTCTTGATGTTCCGCAGAATACTGATGCTTCTAACACTCTTGCAGGCTTCTGCCGAGTAGACGCGCCAGTCTTTGGACTTGACTGCCTCCGTGATGGGGATGCTACAGTGGAGTCTTGACCTGCTGGCTATATACAGTATCCCAGTAAGTTCTTTCAACCACAATCTCAAACCTTTCATAATCTGATGCATCGCATTATCAACACAGCAGTTGATACCCAGCCCTCACGGCATTGATACACTGTAACCCACAGACTGCTCGTAGCATTGCTTACAGCATTCATACACCGCGCTTAGTCACTGCATTCTGTACTGATATACTGCTCATAGCACTCATATACTGTATTCACACACTGTATTCCGTACTGATACACGGCTCATAGCACTCATACACTGTATTCACACACTGTACTCACATGTTGTATTCTATTTTGTCTACAACTGATGCACTTGCCATTGGTCCTTTTCAGGCCTCGTTCCAGATGTCGGCTGCAGGGGGTGCTCCAATAGGACCATCTGGACCTGCCCGATGAGGAGGGAGAGCAGGGCGAGGGACCGTAGTACACCCCTGTAGCAAAACGGGGCGCGCTCATGTTGGGAGCAGCTCACGGGCACCAATTCCGGACGATGATGAGTCCGAGACAGAGGCAGAGGCAGAGTCATCGGAGGATGAGACTAGAGATGATTCGGGCTCGAGCTCAGATGGTGGAGTCAGCGACAATGCTCCTGGACCTTCGTCCAGGAAGACGACGAGGACAGACTCTCATGCCTGAGACCATTTGGCATTGATCTAGACTTTTGATGCTTTTCTTCTCTTCCTGGCTTTGTTTAGACATTTTTGTTGCTTTTCCCTTTTTATTTTTCCTTTCTTTTTGTTGGTAGCTTGAGCACATTGTACTGCCGCAGGCAGGTTTTATTTTTGTCAAAACTATTTACTTGAAAAGATGATGGAATGAAACAAGCCTTTTGCCAAAAAAAGTGTTGCATTTGTACATCGGATTGCATCGCATTGCATCATCTTACGTAACAATGTAATTGAATTGGAAATTGAACATGCATGCATCACCAGGTCAGGTAGACCAACGTAACAAATAAAACAAATCAACTCAATAAGCAACAATAAGACCTCAACAAGTTTACAACTCGATAAGCAAAGAGCAACAACTCGATAAAAAAATTGCGACAACTTGGTAATGAAATGAGCAACAACTCGATAAGCAAATGAGCAACAACTCGATAAGAAAATTGAAGTAACGCAGGTGTGACTTTTGCGAAATCAACACCGGAAGGCACTGGAAGTGAAGCTAATCACAAGTTCCCAATATGTTCAATACATAGACTGCTCATTTTGAACATACAGCTCGCAACACAGTACTCTGTTCATACGGCTTATGCAGGACACTGCTAATTCTGAGCACACAGCCCATTCTGAACATTGCTCATTCTGAACTCACAGCCCATAACACAGCATTCTATTCATTTTGAACACACAGGATGCAAAGACAGCGTTTGCAGAAGTCGAAACAACCTCAGATGCTCTGGATCCTTCCTCTTTTCTTTTGCATCGCAGTTTAGAACCCATAGCTTCAGACAGGTCCTGGTTCCACTATTCTTACGTGACTTGGGTTAAACCCTACGATTTTATGAAAGAACGAATTCTATTTTGCACAAATGTGAAGAATGGCACAGCACCCTGAGCACAAAACAAACTTATTTTGAAATAAGAAATGAGTTTTTGACCGGGTATTGAGCCTACAACTAAACGCAGCGAAAACGATTCAACCGAAAAACAAAGGGTAACAACCTAAACACATCGAGTAACACCCGAAATGACTCAAAACAAGAATCAAGACAGACAAAACACAACAAAACACAAGACTCAAATATGCACGGGGAGCCTGTTTCTCCGGGTATTGTTTCCCACCCTTTCTCATTTGTGATTCTCACATCATTCGGCCCTCAGGCTTTATTTTTTTCTGAAAAAGCCCTTTCCTCACTTTTTCTCTCAGCGCACATCTCTCTATTCTTCAATCTCTCTTATTTTTTATCCCTCCCCTGGGTGGTTGATGGATAAATGAGAAGTTGCGGGTTCTCTTCCCTGGCATTCCACTAGATTCTTCTTCAGCTCACAACAGTGAACTTTCCCATAGAGGGGTTGCGCTACAATTGGATTTGTAGCAAATCTGCAGCTGACATCGGTTAACGATGCACTGCTGAGGAGTTTGGACGTGATCAGATCTGCCTAGATGAGGGAGCAGAATATCTAGATCCATTCCAGTTTGTGCTTCGCACTCGATTTAATACCTCGCTGCTCAGTGGATGTGAGAGCTTTCTGCCCTTTGCTGTTTGCTTTAGTTGTGCCCTTTTCTGGCAGGTAGAGTGCCCTTCTCGGCAAGTAGAGTGCCCATTCTGGCAAGTATGTTGACTATGGGAAAAAGACAGAACACCTGACTCAACTGTGCCCCTAGTTCATCATTTTGACCATTTTTTGTTTTGGCTTTCTACTAAAACAATTTTGACCAATATGAGAGTTAGATTAGCATGTTTGTTTAATTTTTTGATTTGAAATCATGAAAGTTAGGTTATGAGCACTGAAAACTTTCCCTTTTTGGGTCCAAGGAATGGTCCAGTTTTGAAAAAATGAAACAAATTTTCGAGAAAATTAGTCAACCTCATTAAAAATTCTCAAAAAAACTATTTTTGCAAATGGCCACCGCTCGACGAGGACAGAACCTACCCTTGAGATACACAACCTCATATCCAAAACAATGGAAAATTGCCCCTTGTTTAAGGAGAGCTGCATGGCAACAGAAAGTTGCCCCTTGTTTGGATGGCGTCATGGGGCATTGGCGACAGAAAGTTGCCCCTTGTCTGGATGGACCGCAGCATACCGTAATCAGTCCTCAGAGTGACAATCACAACCGAAACTCTCGGATACAAAGAATGCGAGAATGATCAGAACCATTACATGGACATAGTCGATTTTGAAGTGTTTATGGCTGGACTTCAGAATGAAGTTGCCTACGTATCCCAAACATGGTAATCAAGCCTTGCGTCGTTCAGGTTCCTATCCTTTCACGCTCTAACTTTTGCCAAGGCCGCCCTTCCGGGTTTTCAACCTTGCGAGCTATGTTTTTCTTTTCTTTTCAATTTTTTTTTTGTTCATTTCTTTTCAGAATTTTTTTTGATTTCGTTTTTGATTTCTTCGCATTTTTCTATTTTTTCTTATTTTGCTCTAACTTTTGCTTAGGTCGCCCTTTCGGGTTTCCGGCCCAGCGAGCCTCTCAAAGGGTAAAAGTGTAACAAGTCCATGTCAAATGGTTTTAGGGTCTCGAAGCCATCTGAATCCGGGAGAGTGGCTATTGTTCATTGATGGTGTAGGAGTCCTTCAGCAATACTTTCTTCTTTCCTCCCTTCTGAGATTTGGCATTCTTGCCGATCCTCAATGGTTTGCAGAATGATCCATCTTCGGCTCTTCGAGCACTTCTGATATTTTTTTGCCCCTAGTTCAAGGGGCGCTTTTGATCTAGCTTCGCAAGCTTCTTTTGACAACATCTGGTCTTCTTGATCTGACTTTGGTGCCTCTTATTCGAGGGCTACTTCGAATCTGGCCACACAGGCCTCACATTGTGGTTGATTGTTGGACATTCTGAACCCAAGTTCAAGGTTTTGAGAGCACAGGGGTTGAATCTCGAGGCTGAGAGTGATCCTAGGCTGCATAATCTCAAGAGCGATTCCACACAGGTCTTCGCGGGACTGCGCAAAACATTTTTTTTGAAAACTTTTAAGAAAGTGACGAATCGCTCGCGTTGAAGACAAGGTAGAACCAATTTGGATCAAGCCAAGGTCCTTCTCAGTACTAACACTAACAAGTACGATTTTATTCATTAAGGGCTTAGTATGCCTTTCTAACTCTCAATTGATCAAATTTTTACAAATCTCGAGGAATTCCTTCCTCTTCATTTTTATCACAATGTTCAAAAGGTTTTGAAAAACTTAGGTCAATACAATGAGTTCAAAGCACAAAAAAGTAGGCGAAAAGCACTGCCGTTTCATTCTAAATTTGCTGGCACAACAGGCTCAAAGAAGTAATAGGCACAAAAACATGACAACCACAGCTGTTTCGTTCAGATTTCCTAGTTACAACTGGCTCCACAGCAGAGACAGACTCAAAAGAAAGTAAAAAGACAAATACAAAACAAAAGAGTGATGTCCGAGGTAACACCCCCGGAATCACCCGATTCCTACAAAATAGGACTGAATCGATACAGCAAAACAGACCCGACTGACTCAGAATGAAAAGACTGACTCAATACAAAACAACAAGACTGACCCAGTACCCAAGTCAAAAAGTACAAAAACCAGCATTCGCAAATGCTCAAAATAGTGTGTGCCAAACGCCACATCTGAAATAAACCGAGCGTCGCCCTCAGGCGGTCCAACCCCTGATCACATACTTGCATTATCCTCGAAGTTCATTAACTCAGTGATGACAGACTTCGCCGAGCTTGGCGGGAGGATGACTTCATTGTCGATCAAATCTTGCACTTCGTGGCAAAGACAAAAGCAATTGTCGGTGCTGTGACCGGTTTGTTGATGGTACGCACAGTACTGGGTAGCATCATGTGAGAGAGGGAGGTTACTTGGGAGAGGCCGAGGCTCTAGGGGTTTAAGATGCCCCTTTTCAGCCAGGATTTGAAGTGCCTTAGACAAAGGCATGTAGAGGGCATGAAAGACCCTACGACCTTGGGGCAGGTACTTCGAGGTTTGCTGACTTTTGCCGGACGCACTAGCAAAAGGATCTGCAGGCGCTGCCTTGACTCTCTGATCTTTCCCAGGCATAGGGTTAGGATTAGAAGGAACGGTTTTGGTACGATGATCCCTGTCCCAATTTTCTGCCTAGCTTGAACTGCCCTCGGTCAGAGTGGGGAAAATATCATTCTCGGTTTTAGCCACAACTGTGAGTACTTGTTGCTTATTCAACCCTCCGATTTTCAAAGCCTCGACTGCCCACAACAATTGTTCAACGGGATCAACGTCTGTTCCCACTTTGTTCTTACCTCTAGCCTCAGTTTGCTCAAGGGTTTGGGTTGCTATATCAGAGCGGAACCCGGTTGTTGTTGACACGTCATTGCTATAGCTTGAGACAGCCTCAGGTTGGCTGAGCTCGATTACAATTCGTCCCAATAGTGGGGGCTCTTGCGGTATAAAATTCTCGGCATATGATGTGGTTGGTGGCGAAGCTGGCATTCCATAGGCGAGATCAGCCACAGACCTCTGGAGGTCGCCAATCATTCTCATCAACTCAAACGTGGTGGGCTCACGAGCTTGAAACAACTAGGGTGTCCAGATCGGGTGCGCGACAGGCGACCTAGGTGGATGTGGTAGTTCAACGTTGGTCTCATCCTGCAAGATGATTGCTTGGTCCAATGCGGCTGCCATAACCACAATTTCTTCTGAATTTTGCGTCATCATAAGTCCGCTGAACTGAACGGAGGTGACACAACCGGTGACTGATGGATCAAATGTCTGCCTTGCCTCAGCGAAGGAGAACACCAAATCTCTGGACCCAAATCTCTGAACTGAAAGAGAAAACAAGTAGCATTTCAGCCCAACTTTATCAGAATAGACACAGGCATAGCTGAACAGCTGTACTCTACTACTGATCACTGTTCCACAAAATCACTGATTCCCCAAAACACTGATACTGATGCCCGCAGGCCTGATACTCAGACTTGTGGACTGATACATGTATTCCCCCGTAGAGGCCAATTCTAAAGCACATAACAAACAAGTGAGAGCCAAAACACCCCTATGTTAGGGTAGGGTTTCCCTGTCCTATTTTGTCAGGAGCTAGGGTTTCACTACGCACACAGCGGTTTCAAACAACCTACAATCGGATGAGCAACCTGTCCTAGCTTGGAATGGTCACTATGGATTCTGAATATGCACTAGGTCGAATGGTCAAAAAGGGCGCCCCGACAACAACCGGGGTTTGTGTTCCCATCGTGGCAGAGCCCGTAACCAGTCAGCCTTATGGCACGCTTAACAAAGTAAGCCTCCGACAAACCGTTCAGGAATAGCAGACGGAAAACATGGTGTCCTAAGCGCACCAATGCACATGCAATGCAAAAAAACACATAAGTGTAGTAAAAACAAGATATCATGAGTTTGAGTCAAGTTCTCTAAATCCCAGCAAAGTCGCCAGAAACTGTAGACGCGCCCCGTGGGCCCCATGCTACAGTTCGGACTCATATGTCACGGTTCTTAATCTAATCTCGCAAAGTGCAATGCAAGATTGATAAATCACCAAAGAGTCCAAAATCGGAAAATCGTTTTGAAAAACTGATTTTTTTTTAGAAAGAAGTGACAGACATGGACTGCTTTTCCAGATACAGAGTCGCCACCTAAATATTTTATTTTGGGAAAATTTAGTAATCCCTGACTCGTGCCTAAGGCCATATGTCCGTCATCACCAAAGTTGCCTCGGCTCGGGAACATGGGTACGAATGGGGAAGGTCAGCTATGAGCACCCCCGCTCGCCCAATCAAAGATCGACCACTACTAAACATGATATCTTGTTTTTGAAAACACATGTGCTCTTATTCCGATTTTTTAGCCTAGAATTACTATGTGATGCGCACAACATACAAGTATAGACTAGATTGCCTAATTTGGAGCAATGCATCGCATATCCGTTTGTTTTGAAAATGGATTGAAATTTGCTACTCGCAAGTAGGCTAAAACATGGGTTTCGACGAATTATTTCGATTTAAGCAATCCAGCCTTCACCCACAGGCATTCAGGCCGTTAATCAACTAAGCAGATAGCCTCATGGTAAGCATGCTGTCATGGCAACACTCACACATATGCAAGGATGCTAAAGCGTAAATGCTTACCTAGTACTCCAAGCCAAAACAGAAACTAGTTAGTAATCAAATGCATGATCCTAGTTCATGTTAAGAAGGCTAATGCAATACATGCAAAATGCAACTAGAAATAGGCCCAACTATTCTAAGATGTCATGTGAAATGCAACTTGATACATGTATTCAAATTCGAATTGAACTATAATGCAGTTAGCATGATGCGCCGAGCCCGGTGCATGCAAGACAGATTGAATGGATGCAAACATGCGATCATGAGTATGCTAATCAAAACATGACCTAGAACTAACCATCAAAGTAGGTAAGTAAAAGAGAGAAAGATGTGGGGTTGGTAAGTAAAAGGGAGAAAGACGTGGGGTTGGAAGACATGCATCACACACACGCACACTTATTACAACATTGCCCTCTCTCGGAGGGTCCAAAAGAATAATACAAATTAACTAACAAACAAGCTAATTAATTACTTATATAACCACTTTACTAATTAAACAAATTAATTAAGCTACTGAAAGCAGTAAAACAGCCTCGGGGAGAGGGGTGCATGCATGCATGCTCGGCTTTGCTCGGAAATCCAATGCCATACTCATGCTGCCTCTGTTTGCATTGTTTTATGCCTCTAAAAATTGCACAAGTCCCAAGGTTGGTTCTGGAACACTCCCTGAACACTGCGGGATGTCACCGGCCAACCGAAATGGTCACCGGCCATGGAAAAGTGGTCATCGACCACAAATGAATCTCTCGGCCAAATATGGATAACCGGCTGTAACAGCGCCCGCGTGGGACCTCGTGCTACAGTTCGGACTCGATTTGTGTCACGGTTCTTAATCTTGAACCAAAGAGTCCAAATCTGGCAAATCGTTTTGAGAAACAGATTTTTGAAAAAGTAGCGCCAAACATGGACTGCTTTGCCAGATACAGAGTCGCCACCTAAATATTTTAAAATGGGGGAATTTAGGAAACCCTGACTCGGTGCCGAAGGCCACGTGTCCGTCATCACCGGAGTTGTCTCGGCTCGGGAGCTTGGGTACGATCGGGGAAGGTCAGCTATGAGCACCCCCTTTCGCCCGGTCCGAAGACCGGCCTCTACTAACCGTGATATCTGATTTTGAAAACTTTATGTGTTCTTATTCCATTTATTAGCCTAGAATTACTATGTTATGCGCACAGCAAACAAGTATAGACCAAATCGCTCAAATTGGAAAAAAAGTATTTCATGTTTGTTTTGAAAATGGTTTGCTACTCGTAAGTAGGCTAAAATGCAGGTTTTGCCACCTTCAAGTGGGCTTTTGGAAAAGATGGTTTTGCCACTATCTAGTGGGCTTAAAACTCACAGTTTTAATGCATTATTCCAATTTAGGCAATTCGACCTCCACCCACAGGCATTCAAACAGTTTATCTCATAAGCAGCTAGCCTCATGGTAATCATATTGTCATGGCAACACTCACACGCATGCGATATGCTAAAGCATAAAAGCTTACCTAGTACTCCGTGCCAAAACAGTAAACAGTCAGTAATCATATGCATGATCCTAGTTCATGTTAAAAATGGCTAATGCAAC
>NW_021025018.1:274743-296186 GCF_004153795.1 Camellia sinensis
GATACGCCGTAGACCGTAGTTGACTGTAAACATACATACAACTGATATCTGCTTGAGACTGACACATGCACACACACTGCACTAGCCCTGAATCACCCAAACACATACAGATTTCAAGCCGAGGGTAAACCCCTGGGTATTTAAACCAGACTTTAGTCTCGGAACTCCCGAACCTTTGCGTTCTAGGCATAAGCCGTTCGAACTCTAGTTTCCACCGTCCCCGTTGGTCTTCTAGGAACTCATCGCAAGCACAAACAGGTGGCTTTACCAGACCACCGGAGGGAGATCCCTCCATACACGTGTATGGAGGGGAGCAAAAGTTATACAGCTGTCCTAAAATATCTGCAAAAGCAGATGAACAGCAATCGGCCGGCAAAAAATGCCATCTTGGCCAAACAAAGTGCCGACCGGCACAAAAAAGTGCTGACCGGCAACAAATAGTGCCGACCGGCAAACTATTTTGCCGGTGGCAGCAAAAACCAGCCGGTGGCCTCTAGCCACTGCCGGTGATGGGTGGGGATGGTCTACAAGCCCTACCCTGCCCTTCCAAGGCAAAACACAAGTGTTCGGTGCAAAACCGGACACTGAACGGTCAAGTTCGGAGATTCTGAGGTAGGGCGCGAGAGCCAAAACCTCCGGGAACTCCAAACAAACACAAACAAGGATAATCACCGAGTGTTCAAGCGGTGACGTCCGAGTCTTGAGGACGGTCAAAAATGGGGTGTCTACACCGGCCGGCACTGAAGATGGCCAACCGGCCATCTCTTCCTGTAGAATCCTGTTTGGTAGCAGCAGAGGGTAGACAGAGCATGGCAAAGTATTTACAATGCAATATATGCACAAACACCCTCCTTATCATGTTACGAACTCAAAGGAGTGTGGTCCTCGACCCTCGGGCCATCAATCACGCGGTTCGATGCATGATGGCCAAAGAGGCCAAGTGTGCAATTTCAATGTCAAATGAAATGCACACAGGACAAATAAGAGACCTCCAATCTCCATCATGTTTGATTCAAGAGGCAAGAGATGCATGCATGTCAAGCATATGACAAGATGCAAGCAACCTAGACAAGCATGCAATAATATGTGACAACATGTCAAGCATATGACAAGATGCAAGCTAACAAGCATACAAAATGCAACTTAAGCATGAAAGCATGCAAGATGCAACATGGACAACATGTTAAGCAACCAAAACAAAAGGAAGAATGCATGCCAAATGCATCACAACTTAAGCATGCAACAACATGTCGTGGGCCAAGTATACAACAAGGTGCATTTGAACTAACATACTACAACATGTCAATAAGCTTATGACCTAAACAATGCAACCATACATGGCATGCAACAAAAGGCAAAATGGAGCAAGCATGCGACAACATGCAAGACATGCATGCAACAACATGCGAGGATGGTCTTAAACCAATATGGACAGCTCTCAAATAGGTCCAAATCAGCGGCCAAAATGCTATGAAATGAAGGACAAAAGTACATACAAACAAGCATGCTAAATGGTCCAACACTTAAGCATTGAAGGGAAACTTTTAAGCACACTTAAACGGAGGCAAACATGGACAAATGACATACATTGCAAACTCTGAAATCATGTTAGGAATGGTGCCAAACCAACTAAACCAAGTGAGCAAAGCATGCAAGGAGGTCCAAGGCTTAAGGTTAGCCCAAGGCCTCAAACCATGGCCACACAAAACAAAGAGCATATGGCAAGCATGACCCAAAACAGTCCTAAGCCATGTCAAGATGTACTTAAAACATGCAATGAACAAAGCCAAAACAAGCTAAATCAAAGGGGCAAAAATCATGAGGCACGCAAGGCAACCGAAGAGGTGTTACATTATGCCTAAGACAACCAAATATGGCATGAATTAAGCAACCAAAATCAGAGATATGACATGCTAAAATGAGCCCAAAAACCCACTTAGATGTCATCCCAAATACCCAAGCATGTTGGCATACGCAATGACACATCCATGAGGCATACAACACTTACTCTTTAAAGCATTAAAGGAGTTATAAATGCAAGCATACAAGCATACCATATGGACTAAAATGACATTAGAAGTGATGCTAAACCACTGAAAAGATTCAAATAGAGTATGCTAGCAACTTGAGCACTTAAAGCATACAAGCTAGGATTGCATGGTGGCTATACAAAACAATGCAAGCATGACCAAAACAATTAAAAACAAAGCTTAAGCATGCTACAACATGCTTAAAAGCTTCAAGGAGTTGAGCCAAAATCATGCTAAAAACACATGTTACAACATGATGCATGTTAAGGCTAAAACATGGGATTACAAGACAAGTGTATGACGCATACATGGCATGTCTAAACCAACTTGAAACAGAGGTATAACATGGCAAAACAAAGCCTAATACCTACTGAAATGAAGCTAAAGCAAGCTAGGCATACAAGCTACAACATAAGCCATTTGTGCAAGCATCAAAGACAACATAGAGAGGGGATGACCCTCTCCTATTTAGGACACCAAAACCACCTCTCCACCACTGAAAATCCTCTGGATTTCAGTGGTAGAGAGGTCATGCAAAGCTAAGAACAACGGCCAAAAGGTGTGGCCTAAAACAAGGCCTAACAAGGCCTTGGAGGGGGGAGACAACCCCAAACCTCAAAGTAATCAGAACTTTTATCAGTTATAGTCGAAGCTTAAAACAATAAGCAAGATAGGCTAAAAGCTTGTGCAAAAATGGGGAAACTAAAGCAAGAACACTCGCCCTTGTAGACTTTCTTCAAGAACAATGGTCCAGTAGGTTTTTTTGAGTTCAAAGCAACGCAAGAACACCAAAATCAAACTCCAAGGACCTCAGCTCCAAGAGGATGGTGTAATACTAGGTGTTTGTGTCCAAAAGTGTGAACAAAACAACCTTATACACACACAAATATGTAAAGAGAGGGAGATATAGAGATAGATAGATACAACTATTTCTAACCCTAATTTCAGACCTCTGGAACCCTTGAGGAGGGAGGAGAAGCTCCCTCTTTATAGAATTCCTATCTTGCAAAGCTTCCAAAACAAGCTAAGCAAGAGACAAATCCCTCCATACACGTGTATGGAGGGAGGTAAATGTGGATGCCAACTGTGACAACTGGCATAAAATATCTGCCAAAAGCAGATGGAAGGGGGTCGACCAGCCAAAATGGCCAATTGACCAACAAAGGTGGCCGACCGACCACAAAAGGTGCCGACCGGCCACAACCTTTGGCCGATGGCAAGGAAACAAGGCCTGTGGCACTATGCCATGGCCGGTGAGATGTGGGGATGGCCAACAAGCAATTCCCTACCCTCGGAAGCAAAAAACACAATTGTTTGGTCCATAACCAAGAACAAAACAAACACGTTGAGAGATCTTGAGGCAAGGCGCGCGGTCGAGACCTCCGGGAACTCAAAACGAACACAAGCATGGATGATCACCGAGTGTTCAAACGGTGACGTCCAAGTCTTTAGGACTGTCAAAAATGGGGTGTCTACAAGCCTCGAGTCAAAAGATCATAGCTGCCCACAACTGTATTCAACATCATTGCTCTGTCTTGCAACTGGCCCTTTTGCCAAATGAAGAAAACACAACCAAGCTAACAGATAAAGGAGAAATATGGACCGATCAAACAACTGGACAGGATAGTTGAGTTAAAAATAGT
Source organism: Camellia sinensis (assembly GCF_004153795.1). Taxonomy (NCBI): domain Eukaryota; kingdom Viridiplantae; phylum Streptophyta; class Magnoliopsida; order Ericales; family Theaceae; genus Camellia; species Camellia sinensis. Next base: position 278,417 of record NW_021025018.1, read on the forward strand.
TATAGCCGAACATTGAGATGAAGTTTCCTACGTATCCTAAAGATGGGAATCAGGCCTTACGTAGTTCGGTTCGGGTTCATTCAAGTATTAACTCTCTCCTTTTGCTCTTTAACTTTTGCCAAAGTTGTCCTTTTTGGTTTTCAACCTTGCAAGCTCTATTTTTCTTTATTTCTGATTTTTCATGCTCTAACTTTTACCTAGGTCGCCCTTTCGGGTTTTCGGCCTAGTAAGCCTCTTAGGGATAGTATTTCTTCAAGTTGTCCTTGTTGATCGGCTGTGAGAACTCCAAGCCATCCAAATCCATGAAGATGATCGCTCCCCCCGACTAGATAGATTTGATGATGTAAGGACTAGTCTAATTGGGTCTAAACTTGCCCCTAGGGTCATGGATGGTAGCTCGGTTGTCTTTGAGCACCATATCTCCTTCTTCAAGGTTTCTAGACTTGACTTTCTTGTTGAAGGCCCTAGCAAATCTGCACTGATATCCCTGTATGTGATACAATGCCTTCAACCTTCATTCGTTAAACAACATCAATTCTTCAAATATGTTATGCTGGCAAATCACCTCTACTATCTGACATTCGGCTATGATTTTTAGTGACGGTACTTCAATCTCGATGGGCAAAATAGTTTCCATCCCGTATACCAGAGAGTAGGGGGTTGCCCCTATAAACGTTAGAATTGACGTTCTATAACCCCAAAGCACAAAAGGCAGTTTATCTAGCCAGTCTTTGTAGGTTTCCATCATCTTCTGCAGGATGTTCTTGACATTTTTATTTACGGCTTCAACGGCTCCGTTGGTTTGTGGTTTGTATGTTGATGACTTGTGAAAAGCCATGTTGTATTTCTTAAGCAAATCTACCACTTCCTTTTTGAAGTATGAGCCATTGTCCAAGATGATCTCATTTGGCATCCCATACCTGTAGATGATGTTATTCCTGATGAACTTGGCCACATGTGACACTTTCAATATGGAATATGTCTACGCTTCCACCCATTTGGTAAAATAGTCAATCGTCATCAAGATGAACTCATGTCCATTTGAACCCTTTGGCAAGAAATGATGTCAATCCCCAGACTGAGAAAGGCCACGGTGAAGTCATGTTGTAGAGCTTTGACGGTGGGATATTCATGCGATTGGCATAGATTTGACATTTGTGGCATCGTCGAACAAAGTTGATACAATCCTCCTCCATGGTTAACCAATAATAGCCCTGCCTGAGGATCTTTCTAGCTAGCATCACAACATTCATCTACCCTCCACAATCTTCTCCATGGATGGCCTCAATGAGACATTTTGACTCCTCTTCTTTGACGCAAAGCTTGTGCATTCCCAAATGCCATCTCTTGTACAACTTATTTCTGCAGATGCTGAACTGGATGGCTAGACACCGTATTCCCCATTAATCCTTAGCATTTGCCCCTGTGGGTACACGTCATTCCCTAAAAAGTTCCCAATGTCGTAATACCAGGGGTTTTTATCTTGAGCTTCGTCTATTACAGCTATTGTCTCGTAAGTGGGCGCATATTTCTATTCAATGATAATTGGACGCATCTTAACCCCGAGAGGTATGTCTACCATGGAAGATAGAGTTGCCAGTGCATCAACAAACCGATTGTTCTCTCTTAGCAGATTTGTAAATGTCAGTTTTTCAAACCATAGAATCAGAATGCTCAAGGTCAGACGATAAACTTACATTTTCTCTTCCTTGACCTTCTAATCTCCGTTGGCTTGAGAAACAACTAGGTTCGAATCTCCGATGACGTCCAACCTTCTTGCACCTAGTTCTAAGGCAACTTCCAATCCAGCGATATACGCCTCGTATTCTGCTTCATTGTTGGACAATTTGAACCAGAGTTTGAAAGGCAAGGTGTAGACACCCCATTTTGACCGACCTTAAGACTCAGACGTCATCGATTGAGCGCTCAGTGATTGTGCATGTTGTGCTCGTTCTGAGGTTACGGAGTCTCGGCTGAGAGCCTTGCCTCCGGACTTCGAGACTCTTTTGTGCTTTGCCTCAATTTGTGAACCAGGTTCTGCTTTCTCTTCCCGAAGGGAGGGAGAGGTCTCGTAGACCATCTCTCAGTGGCCGTAGGCTACTTTTCGTGTTCGTAGACCACTGTTCCCGTTTGGAGACCAGTTTTCGATTTTCGAAGCCGTTGACCGTGCGCCTCGGTTCGGGACCGCTTAACTTTCTCCGTTTGCTCCGATTTTTGGTACACACCTTGTTTCCTCAATCTAGAGGGACATTGTGGCCCAGGAGACCACCTTCGTGGCCGTATGTAGACACCCCATTTTTGACCATCCTCAAGACTTGGACGCCACCGTTTGAACACCCGGTGATCATCCATGTTTGTGTTCGTTTGGAGTTCCCGGAGGTCTCGGCTACGCGCCTTGCCTCAGGATCTCCGAACTCGACTGTTTAGTGTCTGGTTTTGCACCAAACACTTGTGTTTTGCCTTGGAAGGGCAGAGAATGCCTTGTGAGGCATCCCCACACATCACCGGCCATGGCCATGGGCCACCGACTGGTATTTTGTTGCCATCGGCAATATATATTGCCGGTCGGCACTGTTTGTTGCCGGTCGGCACTACTTTTTTACAAAATGGCAATTTTGAGCACCCGATTACTGTTCATTTGCTTTTGCAGATATTTTAAGACAGCTGTTTGTCATTTTGTTCCCCTCCATACACGTGTATGGAGGGATGCACTCCTTGTTAGCTTATCTTGTGAGCTTTACAAGATTGGCTCCTCTATAAGAGGAGCCCTCATCTCTTGGCTCTAGGTGAGACACTTGAGAGAGAAAAACATTGTGAGAGCTCTGGTTTTAGGTTTAGGGTTTGATATATATTCTATCTCTACACCTCTCTCTCATTTTAGCCCTAGTGTGTGTGTTTTGTCTCACTTTTGCTCACAAGCACCAACCATTACACCATCCCCTGGAGTTGAGACCTCTTGAGGGTTATTTTTAAGGTTTTGAAGCTAGTTTCAACCTAAAAGAGGCTGCTGGTCCACCATTGTTGAGGAGGTCTTCAAGGGTAACAATCTTGCCCTTTTATTCCCCATTTTTGCATTGTATTTTTGCCTATCTTAGAACTGTTTTTGTGCCTGGTGTATAACATAAAAAAGTTCTATTTTTAGGCCCTCTAAATAGTTTGTTTAGAGTATTTTGTGGTTTGGAGGTGTTTGACCTCTCTTAGGCCTTGAGAGGCCCCATTTTGAGCCATTTTGAGTGAGCTCCGGGACCTTGGTGTTTGGGCCTCCTCACCACTGAAATCTTGAGGGATTTCAGAGGTGAGGATGGTGCCTTGAGGTCCAAGGGAGGAGAGGGCCACCCTCTCTCCTTGTTGTCCTTGAAAAGGACCATTTTTGGCCTCTTGAGGGAGCATCTAGCTAAGCTTCATGTTGACCATGCCTTGGCTGTTTTTTATGCTTAATATGTCATAATATACATCTGCTTTTTGTTGGTTTTGGTAGACCATGCATACTTAGCATACCTACCATGTAATGCCTTGTTTAGGCATTAACTTGCCTTAGGTTGTAAACCCTTATTCTAGCATGTTTTAGGCTTAGTCTTGTGAAGGTTTTGTGCTCATTTTTCCATGTTTTAGGTCTGTCCTAGGTTGTTTGGGTCGGATTTGGCATGCTTAGTATAGCCCCTTTGCATTCCGGCTTGTTGGTCCTAAGTGTGTGAATGTATGGCATGATATTTTTGCATTGATTTAGTGATTTGGAACCATCCACCAAGTCATTTCAGTCCCCTTTGCATGCCTATATGCTTGCTTTGGATGTATCTTTAATGCTTTGAAAGCTTGTGTAGCATGCTCCATGTTTTAGCATTTGTGCATGCCTTTGAATTTGAGCCACTTAGATGCCATCTAAGAGTCCCCTTTGCATGATTTAGGTCTACCTTGAACCTATTTTAAGTCCTCTTAGCCTTGTGAGGCTTGGTTGGCTTAGCCATGGTTCAAGTCCCTTTGACTTGCTTCAAGTACTTGGGCCATTCATTGCATGCTTGGTTTATTTTGTTTGCTTGGTTTGACACCATCTTAACATGAGTTCCAATGCTTACCTTGCATGCCATATGTCCATGATTGCCTCATTCAAATGTGCTTGAGAGTTGCCTCATTTGTGCCTAAGTGTTGGCCGTTTAACATGTGCATGTGTGTATGTGTATTTGATCCTTTATTTTGGTTACTTTGGCCACTATTTTGCGCCTATTTAGAGTTGCCTAAATCATGTATAAGTCCATCTTTTCATCCGTTTGCATTGCCTCATGTTTGCTTGTATGCTTGCATAAGTGTCTTGCCATGCCATGTTGCATCCTTAGCTTGCATGCCTAGGTTGCATTGCATCTTGCATGCATGCCTTGTTCCTTGACTTTGTGATAGGAATTGGGCCTTGGTTCGTTTGTTTGGTTTGCATTTCATTTGACATGAAAGTTGCACACTTGATTCTTTGGGCCATCATGCATGATAGGGGACATGATTGGTGCATACATTGCTTGAATTGTATTGCCATGCAAGTTCTGTCCTCTGCTGCTGTGAGTTGCAGGTTCTGCAAACATTCTTTGCCGACCGGCAGTATACATTGCCGACCGGCAGTAAATCACCAGCCGATGGATTCATTTTGTGCCGGTGACCACAATTCACTGCCTGTGGTAATTCTACTCAGCCGGTGGTGATTCCCAATATCCAGAGAAGCATCCTTGAGAGTTTGGCAGTCTTCAGAGAGGCAGAGAAGGGAAAACAGAGGTAGACTATGCATGGCCGTGCACTTCCGAGCAGGACCCGAGCATGCGCTGCATCTGGCTCTCCTCTCGAGGCAGTTTATTGCTTTTCCTAGTTTAAATTAGTTTGTTAACTGATTAGGCAATTTGTAATATTTAATTAGCTTGCGTAGTTAATTAATTTGTATTATTTATTTGGTCCCTCCGGGTGAGGGCAAATCTGTAATAAGTGTGCGTGAGTGTGTGTATGTCTTCCAACCTCACGTCTTTCTTCCCTTTTATTTACCTGCTTATGATGGTAGATTAGGGCATATTTAAAATTAGCATACCTTATGCTATGCGTGCGTGCATTCATGCATTTGTCTTGCATGCATCAGGCTCGGTACATCACGCTAACTGCATTTGTACTTCAATTCCAAATTGAATACGTGCATCAATTGATCGCATTTCACGTACCATGTTTAGGTTAGCCGAGCCTATCTAATTGCATCCTGTATGTGTTGCATTAGTCAATTTGACATGAACTAGGATCACGCATGTTTGCTAACTAGTTTGTTGTTTCGGCACGGAGTACCATGTAAGTGTTTTCCTGCTTTAGCATCTCGGATGAGTGCGAATGCTATCATGACAGCATGCTTACCATGTGGCTAGATGCTTATGTGATAAACTGCTTGGATGCCTGTGGGTGAAGGTTGGGTTGTTTGAGTTGGAAAAACTCGTTGAGATCCGTGTTTTAGCCTACTCGTGAGTAGCAAATTCCAAAATGCTTTTTAAGACAAACGGATATGCAATGTTTATTTCCGAATTAGGCAACCTAGTCTATACTTGTGTGCTGTGCGCATAACATAGCAAGTTTATGCTAATAATTGGGAATAAGGGCACATAACGTTTTCAAAAACAGATATTACGGTTAGTAGAGGCCGGTCTTCAGACCGGGCGAGAGGGGGTGCTCATAGCTGACCTTCCCCAATCGTACCCAAGCTCCCGAGCCGAGGTAACTCTGGCAATGACGGACACGTGGCCTTTGGCAACGAGTCAGGGTTTCCTAAATTTCTCCATAAAAAAAATATTTAGGTGGCGACTCTGTATCTGGCAAAGCAGTCCATGTTTGGCACTTCTTTCAAAAAAAATCTGTTTTTCTCAAAACGATTTGCCGGATTTGGACTCTTTGGTTCAGATTAGGAACTGTGACAATTTGAGAGTCCAAACTGTAGTAGTGAGCCCAAATGAATAGAACGGGACTCACCCTCCCGGGGGCGTTCTGGGACGTCTATAGTTTCTGGCAACTCTGCTGGGGATTTAGAGAGCTTGACTCGAACTCGTGATATCCTATTTTGATTCCATTTATGTGTTTCTTTGCATTGCATGTGCATTGATGCGCCTAGGAACACAGTGTTTGCCATCTGCCATTCCTGAACGGTTTGCCGGAGGCTTGTCTTGTCAAGGCATGACCATAAGGCTTACCGGTTATGGGCTCTGACAGTATGGGAACACAAACCCCGGTTTTACCGGGGCACCCTTTTTGACCATTCGACCTAGTGCATATCGAAATCCATAGTGACCATTCCAAGCTAGGATAGGTTGCTTACCCGATGTTAGGTTGTTTGAAAACCGCTGCGTGTGTAGTGAAACCCTAGCTCCTGACAAAATAGGACAGGGAAACCCTACCCCAACATAGGAGTGTTTTGGCTCTCTCTACTTGCTATGTGCTTTTAGAATGTATCTCTATAGGAAAGTACATATCAGTTTGCAAGTTTGAGTATCGGACCTGAGAGCACCAGTATCAGTGTTGTTGAGAAATCAGTTATCTGCGGGTATCAGGCTCAGTTTTTGGGGACAGTGATTTCTGGGGAACAGTGATTGGTAGTGGAGTATAGTTGTTCGGCTACACCCGTATTTGATCTGTTTGGGCTGAAATGCTGCCTGTTTTCCCTTTCAGTTCAGGAGGTTCGGAGAGTTGATACAGAGTAGATAGTATTCCCCCTTGCTGAGGCAAGACAGATATCTAACCCATCAGTCACCGTTCAGTACAACGGACTTATGATGATGCAGAATTCAGAAGAGATCGTGGTTATGACAGCTGCGTTAGATCAAGGGATCACTTTGTAAAGTGAGGCCAACATTGACATGTCACATCCACCCAGGTCACCTGTCGCGCACCCGGTCTGGGCCCCCCAGCTGTATCAGGCTCGCGAGCCTACTACATTTGAACTAATGGGGATGATAGGTGATCTCCAGAGGTCTGTGGCGGATCTCACCTATAGAATGTCAGCTTCACCTCCAGCCGCACCATATGCCGGGAGTTTTGTATCCCAGGAGCCCCCGCTGTTGGGGCGAATTGTGATTGAACTTAGCCAACCGGAGATGGCCTCCAACTATGGTAATGACATATCAACATCAACCCAAACCCTCGACCAGGCTGAGGCTAGAGGAAAAGACAAAATGAAGGCAGATGCCGATCCCATTGAACAGCTGCTGCGGGCAGTCGAGGCTTTGAAAGCCGGGGGGATGAATAAGCAACAGATATCCGCAGTTGTGGCAAAAGCTGTGAAGGATGCTTTCCCCACTCCACCTGAGGGTAGTTTAAGCTAGTTAGAAAATCGGGATAGGCCCCGTCATGCCAGAACAGTTCCTCCTATTCCCAGCCCTGCACCCGGGAAAGATCAGAAAGCCAAGGTGGCGCCTGCCGGCCCTTTCGCTTGTGCGTCTAGTAAGAATGCTCAGACTTCAAAATACCTGCCTCGGGGGCGCAGGGTCTTTCATGCTCTCTACATGCCTTTGTCCAAGGCACTTCAAATCCTCACCGAGAGGGGACACCTTAAACCATTGGAGCCTCGGCCCCTCCCGAAAAATCTCCCCGCCACGCATGATGCTACTCAGTACTGCGCATACCACCAGCAGACAGGCCATGCAACCGACAATTGTTTCCGCCTCCGTCATGAGGTGCAAGATTTGATTGACAACGTGGTTATCCTCCCGCCCACCTCAGCCAAGTCCGTCACCACCCAGTTATTTGATTTTGAGGACACAGATACTGCAAGTATGTAATCAGAAAGTGAACCACCTGCGGGCGGCATTCAGTATATTTTGGATGTGGCGTCTGGCACGCATTTTTGATCATCGGTAAAACCGAGTTTTGTAAATTCTGGCTTGGGTATCGAGTCAGTCTTTTGTTTTGAGTCTGTCTCTCTGTCTTGAGTCAGTCTTTTGCTTAAGGGTCTGTCTTGTTGTATCGAGTCAGTCCCCTTTTATATAGAATACCAGGTGATTCCGGGGTTGTTGCCTCGAGCACCGTTTTGTCTTGTAATTACCCATTTTTGTTTTTGAGTCTGTTTCTGCCGAGGGGCCAATTATACCAACAAATCTGAATGAAACAGCGGTGGCTATCTCATTTCATGCTTGCTTCCAGTGTAAGTTAGTTACGCCAGAGGACTTGAATGGGCTGACAGTACATCTCGCCTGCTCTCCTGCGCGCCAAACTCATTGCATTAGCCTAAGTTTTTCAAAAACCTTTTGAACACTGCGGTGATAAAAACGAAGAGGAAGGAATTCCTCTGGTTTTGCAAAACTTTGATCAATTTGAGAGAAAGAGAGGCATGCTAAGCCCTTAATGAATGAAGTCATGCATGTCGGCGTGAGTACTGAGAAGGACACTGGCTTGATCCAGATTGGTTCCACACTATCTTCGGCACGAGCGATTCATCGCTTTCTTAAAGACTTTCAAAAACAAATGTTTTACACGGCCCTGTGAAGACCTGTGTGGAACGGTTCTTGAGATTGTGCAGCCTAGGATCGCTCTCAGCCTCAAGATTCAACTCGTCCGTTTTGAACCTTGAACCCGTTCAGCAAGTTCAACGGCCAAACGTCATGCAAGGACTATGTGGCCAGGTCAGAAGCAGCCCTCGAGCAAGAGGCACCAAAGCCGAATCAGAAGGAGTAGATCTCGCCGGAAGAAGCTCGTGAAGCAACCGGGATGGATTCTTCTGCAAGTCATTGCAACAACCGTTCTCCTAGATACAGAGAGGCTTCAACTTCAGAAACCATTTGGCATGGACTTGTTACACTTTTACCCTTTGAGAGGCTCGTTGGGCCGAAAACTCGAAAGGGCGACCCAGGCAAAAGTTAGAGCAAGAGAAAAATACAATAAACATACTAAAAAAAGAAAAGAAAAGAAAAAGAAATGAACAAAAAAAAGAAAGAAGGAAAATAAAAAGAAGCTCGCAAGGTCGAAAACCCGCATTGGGTGCCTTGGCAAAAGTTAGAGCCTGAAAAGTGAAGGTTAAAATACCCGAGTGTACCTTAACCGGAACTACGTAAGGCTTGATTTCCATGTTTGGGATATGTAGGCAACTTCATTCTGAAGTCCAACCCCCAACGCTTTCATAGCGTCTCGATCCATGCAATGGTTTCGACTTCATCCCAAAGTCCAGTCGCCAACATCTTCCAAGGTGATTGCGTCCATATATTTGTTATAACCGTCTTCGTCATCTCTGTGTCCAAGAGTTCGACCATCACCAATGAAGATTGTCTGCGGACTGCTGCGGCACCATCCAAACAAGGGGCAACTTTCCGTTGCCACGAGTCGTTGTGAGCCGTCATTCAAACCAGGGGCAACTTTCTGTTGCCTTCCACCCCCTTTAAGCCAGGGGCAATTTTCCATCGCCTCCGATCCGAGGTCGCGCATCTCAAAGAGTAAGTTCCATGCTCGTTGAGCATCAGTCGTTTGCAAAATAGTTTTTGAAGATTTTTACTGAGGTTGACTATTTTCTCGAAAACTATTCCATTTTCCAAAACTGGACCATTTTCTTGGACCCAAAAAGGAAAATTTTCAGTGCTTACAGCCTGACTTGCGTGGTTTTCAAATCAAAAATCGAACAAGTACGTTAATCCGACTCTCATCTTGATCGAAACTGTTTTAGTTGAAAACCAAAACAAAAAATGGTCAAAATGATGAACTAGGGGCACAGTTGAGGCAGGCGTTCTGTCTTTCCCCCGTCGTCAACGTACTTGCCAGGAGGGCACTCTACCCACCAGGAGAAATAGCTGTGAGCTAACGGCATCGGGCATGAACCTGCAACTTCCTATTCATTCATTAATCACCTTGGGGAGGGACGAAAAATGAGAGAATAAAGAATAGAGAGGTGTAAGTTGAGAGAAAAAGCGAGCCAAAGGGTTTTGAGAGAAAAACCGAGCCTGAGAGCCGAGTGATGTGAGAATCACAAATCAGAAAGGGTGGGAAACAATACCTAGAGAAACTGGCTCCTCGTGATCTAAGGTCCCCCGTATTCGTTTAACGCGTCTGTGTGTCGTGTCTCTTGTGTTGTTTACCTCAACCTTTGTTCTAGGTTTCTCCCGAGAGTGTCTCGTTGTGTTTTAGGTCGTGTACCCTTTTGTTTGAGTCCTCCCCACTGTGTTCAGTTGTAGGCTCGATGCCCCGGTTTGAAAAACCCTTATTTAATTACAAAAATTGTTTATGCTCAGAATGTTGTGCCATTCTCTATATTCGATTGTGTTTCAACTCCAGCTGGTTTCACCTCCGTAGTCCGTCTTGTCAGATTGGGCTGTTTGTTCGGGATTTGCTATGTGCAGAATGAACTGAATGCTGTGTTATGGGCTGTATGCAAATTAATCCCCAACAGAGTGAGGGCTGTGTGTCCAGAATCAGGTAGTGGGCTGCTTGGGTTATTTTGCTGTTGGCTGTTTAGTTATCTGATTACCACAGTGCAAGTGTTCAATTTTCAGACCACAGATCAATTCCATTTACATTGAGGTGTAACATGGTGTGATGCGATGCAGTACATGAGATATGTAAATGTAACACTTTTTAAGCAAAAAGTTTGTTCATTTCATTATCTATCTTTTTCAAATACACAAGTTTTGGAAAACAAAAATCTGCCTGCGGTAGTACAAAGTATCCTGACTACCAACAAAAGGGAAAAGTACAAGAAAGAGAAAAAAAAAATAACAAAAATCTGTATCCATGTCAAGCGACTCCGAAGGCTAGCGGTCTATCCTAGTCCTCTTCCTGGACGAAGGGCCAGGAGCATCATCAGCATCGCCATCAGAGCCCGAGCTAGTGCTGCCTCCGGTCTCCTCCTCGGATGACTCCGCCTCCGCCTCTGACTCCTCGTCATCATCATCATCAGGGACTGGAGCTCGCGAACTACTCCCGATATGAGTGCGCCCCGCCTTGGTGCGGGGGAATGCTCTGCCCTCCTCATCTCTCCCTCGGGCGGGGACGAATGGTCCAGCTGGAGCACCTCCTACCACGGGAATCTGGAAGAGAGGCTGAAAAGGTACATAAAAGGCAAATGCATCAGTATGCTGTGGACAGTTTATCAGTGCAGAATGCAATGTATGAGTACAATGTGTGAATGCCGTGAGCAGTTTATCAGTGCAGAATGCAGTGTATGCAGTGTATCAGATGCCGTGAGATCAGTGTATCAGGTGTTGTGCCGTGCATCAAATTACGTGAATCAGCTTGTGAGTGATTTGAGACCGTGATCAGAAGAACGTACCGGAATGCTGTAGAGGGCCAGGAGATCAAAGGTCTACTGTAGCATCCCCATCATGGAGGCATTCATCTCCAATGACTGCCGGGTGTACTCAGAAGAAGCCTGCAAAAGTATCAGATGCATCAATATTCTGTGGAATATCAAATAAACTGAAATGAAATGACTGTACAAAAATGCAGTAATACATACCGGAGGCAAGTCGGGGACACCGACAAACTCGTGATCAGCCGGCGGAGGGGCGAAGGGGATCTGATAGGTCGCCCCACCCTGCCCTTGGAAAGTCAATGAAGTGGGCAGAACAGGCCAACCGGTCCCTCGTCCTCCCTGAACTCCGCCCCTGCCACGGACTCGAGCCCTCCTCGAAGCTCCCGCTCCTGCCCTAACTGCTGGCGCCACGGGCCTGGCTCCCTCAGCTCGACGGCCACCGCTCAGAGACCTCATAATGTACGTCTGCATGTACTCTCTGTAGTCGCCGATGCCTCTGAAGCGGGTCGCCTCCTAGCCGATAGTATAATCGGCCATCTGCTCAGTAGTGAGCCTCTCGGTCTCCCTCATATCCTCAGGAGGGTGAGCCGGGACTATCTGCTCTGGTAACCCTAGGGTCTGGCGTAGGAAACGCTCACCCAGGTACCAAGCCCGACAGACCGGGCCCTCTAGTAAGATCCGAAAACGCGAGGTCTCCTCAGCACCGGCAAATCGGTCCCGCATCGTCGCCGGCAACGGAGCCCAAGGCTGCCAAGTGATCTGAAAGTGACATACAGTCTGTTATCTACTGTTATTGAAATACACAATGGAAAGGCAAAGCTTAAATGGACTGCAAATAAAACATACCTCGGCAGGGGTGATGGTGTCGAAGAAGCGGCGGAAGAAGCTAAATGTCTCTCGCGGCCTCCGGGTGCATCTCCCGTCAAAGCGTCGCGAGAACGGGGCGACCAAAGGAGTCTCCGTGACTGGTACGGGAGCGAGCCTAGGAAAGTAGGCATAAACCCACAACTGCAAGGTAAATACCAGTGCATTTATCAGATAAAGCAAAATACAAAATAAAGCAGAAATGGCAGAGCCATGTGTTGCGCAGTGTATTGTGCAGAGTATGTGTGTGCCATGTGTACAGTATACAGCAAGTATAAAGCAGACTACAGTGTATGAAGTGTACAGAGTACAGAAAATATAGAAAAGCAAAAATGAAAAGCGGAACAGAAACGTACCTCCCAAGCACGCCAATAGCCCCCGAGCAACTGTCCACTGCCGCGGGAAGCTGAGTTCATATACCCGTAGAGTGTGGCCAGGGCGGTGCCACCCCAATCATAGTGCAAGATCTGCCTGACGTCCACCAGTGCGCTGAGCAGGCAGAGAGGCACGGTGTTCGCCAGGTCAGCGAAAATGGTCGTCCCAAACAAGAACATGAGGAAGCCGCGTGCGTATCTCTCCACGGCCTCCGGAGTCATCGGGGCTGCATCAACAAGGGTGGGCTGGACCCTAAACTGCACCTCGAACCAAGAATATCAGACGTAGCCTGGACGCGCGAGAGGTGGCACCTCACCGAGCAGATAGATCTAAGCGGCAGTCCACTCGTCCATGTCAGTATCAAAGGGGATCGGATCACCCCCTACCCCGATGCCTGTGAGCATCGAGAAGTCATAGGGAGTCATCGTCATGTCTCCCGTTGCAGACAAATGGAATGAGTCGGTGGTGTCCCACCACCTCTCCACTAGAGCGGCGAGTAAGGGCCTGCAAGTCGTGAGCCTGGATAGTCCCCTACAGAAAGCACCGAAGCCCGCCTGGTCCACGATGCGACGGACCGCGTCGGGAAGCTCGGCATACCAATCCCGAGCGCCAGTATTCCTATACCCACGGATGGTATGGGAATCCCCCTGTAAACAAAAAACAACAATTGCAAGGCAACATTCAAAATACAGTTCTACGAAGCTTACAGTGAACTACAACGTGTGATGTGTCAGCGTGTTCGGGTGGATCAGAGCAGATGTAGCATGTGTGCAAGTTTGATAGATTTAAACAAATACCGGGTGCCGGTAAGCTTACAGTGAACTACAACGTGTGATGCGTCAGCGTGTTCGGGTGGTTCAGGGCAGATGTCGCATGCGTGCAAGTTTGACAGATTTAAGCAAATACCGGGTGCCGGTGTGCTTACAGTGAACTGCAACGTGTGATGCGTCAGCATGTTCGGGTAGTTCAGTACAATATAGCATGTGTGCATGTGTTCAGACTCAAGTAAATATTGGGTACCAGTGGGTATGCAGTGAAATACAGTGTGTTTGGGTGATTCAGGGCTAGTGCAGTGTGTGTGCATGTGTCAGTCTCAAGCAGATATCAGTTGTACGTATGTTTACAATCAACTACAGTATACAGGGCATCTGAGCTAAAGCAGTTAAAGAGCACAAATAGCTACGACAGTTTTGTGTCCTACATTGCAAAAAGTAAAGCAAAGAAAAGAGAGTTACCTCGGAAGCACCGAAGACAGGTGGGAGGTAGGCTCACACAGTAATAGCTCGGGTGGCACGTGCCTCTCGAAGCTCCGAAACTGGCGAAGTCCGTCAGGGGGCAGAACATGAATCGCCGGCCGATAGGTCACCGGGTCGAACGGGCGCTCGCTCAAAGGTAGGAGCTCGACCCCGGGATCCATCTCGTGATCTGGGGGAGTCTCGCCGCGTGGAATGTCGTCCGCCATGTCAAGAATGATGAGAAAATAGCCGGAGGAAGGAAAACCGGGCTAGAATATGGAAAGTCAACCGAAAAGTCAACCCCCGAGAAGGTCGAAAATGGCCGAAAAGGCCGGGATGTGAAAAGGGTACGAAAATCAAGAGGAAAACGAGGGGAACAAACCCCAAAAAGGTGGGAACGGCAAAAGAGGCACCGAAACAAAGATTTGTTCGATTGAAAATGTCCGAAACGCGAAGAAAATCGCGAATCCGACGACGAAACGGGCGTAGAACGCGAAGAAATGGAGAAAAGAAGAAAGGAAAACACTCTAGAGAGAGAGGGTGTGGAATTTCGGCGGAGGAGGAAGTGAGAAATAGGGTTTAGAAACCCTATTTTAAAACACCTATGGTGAAATGTCGAATGTGTCCCTACTTAGGAACTTTTTGCCGGTTGGCAACATTTTGTGCCGGCCGGCAGAATATTGTGCCGGCCGGCAGAATGTTGTGCCGATGGAATTGAATGATGGCCGGTGGACGGCCGGCGATATATTTTTATGGCCGGTGGGCATCCGGTGACCTCCTACAGTGATTTTGGAGCCTCCTACACCATTGTTTGAGTTATGTGTGGGGTCCAGGGCCTTTAGTGCTCAAAACAGTGCAAAACAGTGCGCTTCCGACGCTCAGCCGGCCTCCATTTTGACCACGGGTCGTGTCTTCTGTGCGTGGCGCTCGAATTCGCGCAAGGTGTATCCTTTTCGTATCCTTTTGGCTTTTACGAAATTCAAAAGTTGCCCCATGTGTATCGCAAATCAATTGCACTGTTTTGTGCATTTCAAATCAATCGCACTATTTTGTGCATTTCAAACTATCGCACTGTTTTGTGCATTTCAAATCAATCGCACTGTTTTGTGCATTTCAAATCAATCGCACTGTTTTGTGCATTTCAAGTCGATCACACTATCTTGTGCATTTCAAACCATAGCACTGTTTTGCGCATTCGCGTTGTCTAACGCATCGCGCTGTTTTGCACATCTCATTGCATTTTGCATATCTATTCATATTTTACTTGCGTAGACCGCATGTTAATTACATTACTTGCGTAGACCGCATGTTTGTAATCAAATTCATTACTTGCGTAGACCGCATGTTAATTACATTACCTGCGTAGACCGCATGTTTGTTAAATTCATTACTTGCGTAGACCGCATGTTAATTACATTACCTGCCTAGACCGCATGTTTGTTAAATTTATTACTTGCGTAGACCGCATGTTAATTACATTACCTGTGTAGACCGCATGTTTGTTAAATTTATTACTTGCGTAGACCGCATGTTAATTACATTACCTGCGTAGACCGCATGTTTGTAATTAAATTCATTACTTGCGTAGACCGCATGTTAATTACATTACCTGCGTAGACCGCATGTTTGTAATCAATTTCATTACTTGCGTAGCATATTTAATCAACTTCATTACTTGCGTAGACCGCATGTATTGCTTGCGTAGACCGCATAATTGTTCAATTTCATTACCAGCGTAGACCGCATGTTTGTTCAATTCCACTACTTGTGTAGACCGCATGTTTTCCCTGCGTAGACCGTATGTTTTGCTTGCGTAGACCGCATAATTGTTCAATTTCATTACTTGCGTAGACCGCATGTATTGCTTGCGTAGACCGCATAATTGTTCAATTTCATTACCAGCGTAGACCGCATGTTTGTTCAATTCCACTACTTGTGTAGACCGCATGTTTTCCCTGCGTAGACCGTATGTTTTGCTTGCGTAGACCACATATTTAATCAACTTCATTACTTGCGTAGACCGCATGTGTTGCCTGCGTAGACCGCATATTTGTTCACTTCACTACTTGCGTAGACCGTATGTTTTAACTGCGTAGACCGCATGTTTGTTCAATTCCACTACTTGCGTAGACCGTATGTTTTCCCTGCGTAGGCCGCATGTTTTGCTTGCGTAGACCACATGTTTAATCAACTTCATTACTTGCGTAGACCGCATGTTTTGCTTGCATAGACCGCATATTTGTTAATTTCATTACTTGCGTAGACCGCATGTTTTGCTTGCGTAGACCGCATGTTAATCTCATTACCTGCGTAGACCGCATGCTTATAATCAATTTCGTTGCCCGCGTAGACCGCGTGCTCCACTTACATGTCTGTGCTTTCACAGCATTGTTATGCCTCCCACTTGCTTTGCGTTGTCACGCATTTTCAAATACATTAACATGCATTGTACCTGTTGAGTTTGTTTTCTTTACAGGCACGATATTGTATGTACGATTCATTTGAGGCTGGTGCAACCTGACGAACCGCACAGGTATGGGAATGGTCTGGCGAGACCTTAAATACGCACGGTCTAGGAGACCCTAAATCCTCTGAAGGTGCAAGTCCTTCGGTGTTTGTCGTGCCCGAACGACTTTTGGTTAGTTACATTGTCATGTATCTCAAGGGCCGCGTGTTGTCGCGCATTCCATGCAACATGCATTTCATGCGTCATTTGCATCCCAAAAACAAAAAGAAAAAAAACAAAAAATAAACATGCATTGTCATGCATTTGCATTGTGGCTTGCATTTTCCCCAGTAGATCGCATCATACTGCATTGCCATGCATTTTTGTAAATATCCATTCCATCGCATATTTGTAGATATTGCATTGTAGATTGCATGCATTCATTGCATCATTTTCCGTCTATGGCTTGCGCCTTTCCATGATTGAGCTTGGTCTAGTATGTGCCCATACTTTTCATGTCAAAGCATAGTTCAGTGGACCGTTCTATGTTAAGACACGGCTTGTACGTGTACATGCCTTTCCTAGGCAAGATTTGGTTTGGCTTGCATGCCATATCCATTGTATCCATTTCCATTCTATTGCATATTTGTAGATATCGCATTGTAGCTTGCATGCATTCACTGCATCCCCCCCGCCTATGGCTTGCGCCTTTCCATGTTGAGCTTGGTTTGGTATGTGCCCATATTTTTCACGTCGAAGCACAGTTATGATATTATGTGTACGCGCCTATTCCACTACTGGTATTGTGGTTTGAGGGTGACGGCACCGTTTCTGTATTAGACGCGGTTTGTATGTGTCCATGCCTTTCCTAGGCAAGATACGGTTTGGCCGTAGGCCTTATCCGCTGCATCCATTACATATTGTAAATATTACATTGTAGCTTGCACGCATTCACTGCATCACATCCATCTATGGCTTGCGCCTTTCCAAGTTGAGCTTGGTCTGGTATGTGCCCTTACTTTTCACGTTAAAGCACAGTTCTGCATGTGTACGCGCCTATTCCACAACTAGTATTGTGGTTTGAGGGTGACGGCACCGTTTCCGTGTTAAACGTTACATTTTCTTCAAAGGACAATGGTTAGAGAAATACGCAAAATGATGGTTGTTATTGAGGTTTAAAGGTGAGTTTTAGAATTAGATAGAGGAGAGAGTATGATCTAGGTTTTTTTTGAACATGTTTAGGAGTAGAAATGCAACAAGGTGATCCAAAAGTTCTTTTACGGAAGCTCGTAATACACGCAGATTTGCTCAAGCGGACCAAAACACCGCATCGAGTGATAACAGTACACAATAGTTGAGACGCTTGAGCCGAACAAAGTACTTGGAGCACTAATGACCACCCTCTAGAAGTTTTGCAGACCAATCAATCGCTCGGTACGAAGGATGCTTCGAGCTAGACCGCTCCAGTGCGAGTGTGTGAAGAACACTACCTTACTTAGTATCTGCTACAGACCTGCAAAAAATACTGAAGTTTCACAGATTGCTGAGATTTCAAAGAACCACTCGAGTGAATTGACCAAAATCTGGGCACATCTCCATTTGAAAAAATGACCTCGTACA
>NW_021025018.1:296236-338988 GCF_004153795.1 Camellia sinensis
GCTTCGTTCTAACCTGAGAAGTTCATGTTTTCGTCGACTTTGAGTTTCAGGGCTTTCTCCTCTTCCGAAGTTGAGGTAGGGATTTTCTTAATGGTGTGCATGTTGTTTAGCTTTGTTATATGTTATTCTTGTTAGTTATGGGTTTTCGAAAAGTATTTTGGATATATATATATATATATAAATTGATGCACAAATTTGGGGAAAAGGATTCGATTATGGTTTGGAAATGGTAACCTAGTGGTTGTTGTGTTATGAGTTTTTGAAGAAAATTGGGTTTTAAAGGATTTCTCAAAATTTAATAAAAAAAACTAGGGTTTTGGGTGTTTTTATAGAAAAAATAAGGAATTGGAATGGTTGTGGGATTTTGATCGAAATGGGATTCGATTAAGAAATGTTTTGAATTATCAGAAAATGCCAAGTATTACTTACTCTTTTGAAATGATGGTTTTGTTGGAAACTATATGAGCGGTTTTGAAAATTTTATATTTTTGGTTGAGATTCACAAGACTCGTAAGGAATGTGAATGTTGTTTCAGGAATCTTGAGATTTTGTATAAATCGCTGGGATTCCGGTTTGGTTATGATTTTAGAATATCATTATTGTTGTTGTTTTTGAATTAGAGATAATTTTTTTGGCAACCTGTAGCACCCAACTTTCTTCACGCACCCCCATTTCGGAGAGGGCGCGAATTGGTCTCACTACAGTTCGGACTCCTGTCACGGTTCTGAATCTAATCTCACAAAGTGCAATGTGAGACTAATAAACACCAAAGAGTCCAATCCGGCAAATCATTTTGGAAAATCAGATTTTTAAATCAAATAATGCCAAATTGGACTGCTTTGTCAGATTACGGAGTTGTCACCTAAATATTTTGTTTTTGGGAAATTTAGAAAACCTAACTCGTGCCAAATGCCACATGTCCGTCATCACCAAAGTTGCCTCGGCTTGGGAACTTGGGTACGAGAGGGGAAGGTCTAGAAATGAGCACCCCCGCTCACCCGATCAAAGATCGGCCTCTACTAAGCATGATATGTTGTTTTATAAACACATGTGTTCTTATTCCAGTTATTTAGCTAACTTACTATGTGATGCGCACAACATACAAGTATAGACTCAATCACGAGAATTGGAACAAAACAACTCATATTTGTTTTTGAAAGTGCTACTTGCAAGTAGGCTAAAGCGCGGATTTGCCACCCTCAAGTGGGCTTAAAACATGATTTTGCCACTCCGCAAAGCAAGCTTAGAAACTCACATTTGATGAATTATCCCAATTCATGCAATCAAACCTTCATCCATAGGCATTCATGCAGTTAAACACTTAAGCAAATAGCCTCATGGTAAGCATGCTAACATGGCAACACTCACACTCATGCAAGTATGTTAAAGCGTAAACACTTACAGTGTACTCCAAGCCAAAATAGAAAACTTGTTTGAAATTTTGCATGATCCTAACTATGTTAAAATGCCTAATGCAACACATGCAAAAATGTAACTAAGTAGGCTCGGCTATCTAAGATGGCATATGAATGCGACAGTTTGATACATGTATTCAGATAGGTATTAAAATATGATTCAGTTCGAATGATGCGCCGAGCGCGGTGCATGCAAGACAAATGAATGATGCAAACATTCAAGCATAAGGTATGCTAATTGAAATATGCCCTAATCTAACCATCGAAAGCGGTTAAATAAAAAGGAGAAAGACGTGGGGTTGGAAGACATGCACACACACACACGCACGCTTATTACAACATTGCGCCCTCGCGAAGGAGGGTCCGAATGAATAAGCTAGGCTACACTAAGCTAAGTTAACTAATTAATCTAATTAGACTAACTATTACAAACCAATAAAGAAATAGCTAAACTAAGCTACTGAATTATTACAACACTTTAACTAATTAACAAATTAATTAAATTACAAGACCATGCTAACTAACAAGTAAAGCAACAAACTACAAACTACACTGCCTTAGCTCTGTTTGAAGAAGTTGAACATGCATGCCTCGGTTTCCGCCTCGAAACACCTTCCGGCTTGCTCTTGTGAGGCTCTGTTTACAGCGTCTCTCCAAGAACTTTCTGTTCCATGCTGAACCTTACTAAATCACTGCTAGGGAATGCACCAGTGTCCTACCGTCCATGAGGAGCTTCTGCCGGCCAAGGATGTGCACTACCGGCCAAGAATGAAGCAGTGCCGGCCATTAGTGGGGCACTGCCAGCCACTGGTGTGCTGCACCACCATTCTATAACAGAGCTCAAACCAGAGGAAAAGGGAGGGTCTCCCAAGGATATGTGTGTACTGTACCACTCCTTATCATCTCAAAACATCAAAGGAGAGGTACCATTGGATCCAAAACCATCAATCAAACATGCAATGCATGATGGCCAAGGATCCAACTTGCACAAAATCAATAAATGCAAGACAAACAAGACTCTTGGACCACTACCTCATCATGGATAATCAAAGGTAATGGAGACAAAGCAGATTGGCTCATTTTCATCACTTCAAGTATGAAATGAACCAATCTTCCTTGTGTTCAATATAACGTTCAATTGAACACAATGCAATGCAAACATAACATGCTTATCTTGGCATATTTTACTTGATTTAATTCTTGTTTACACATTTTGCATTATCAAGCCATTCATTAATTGATTTGTCCAATGTGAAAGTCCTCTAATGAGAGAGAGGTCAATCAAAAGATGACTTAAGACATGAGAGAAGCCATGCCTTTGACTAGGAGGAACCCTCAAAAGAAGATTAAAGCCATTTAAGCACAAGCCTCAATCCCAAGCTTAAACACAACTTAAGACCAACCAAGCCTCAAAGCAAATCAAAAGTGAAGAAATGGGGGGGGGGGTGGCCGAATTTCAATGCTGGAATGGCATGAAACACAAGACTCTAACATGCAAACAACTCATGTACAACATGTTAGGAGACTTAAGCATTAAAACTAGTTAAGAGCTTTACACTAGAACTATGTGTAGACACCTCATTTTTGACCGACCTTAAGACTCAGACGTCATCAACTGAGCGCTCGGTGATTGCGCATGTTGTGCTCGTTCTGAGGTTTCAGAGTCTCGGCGGAGAGCCTTGCCTCTGGACTTCGGGGCTCTTTTGTGCTTTGCCTCGGTTTGCGAATCAAGTTCTATTTTCTCTTCCCAAAGGGAGGGAGAGGTCTCTTAGACCATCTCTCAATGGTCGTAGGCTACTTTTCATGGTCGTAGACCACTGTTCCCGTTTGGAGACCAGTTTTCGATTTTTGGAGCCGTCGGTTGTGCGCCTCGGTTCGGGACCGCTTAACTTTCTCCGTTTGTTTTAGTTTTTGGTACACACCTTGTTTCCTCTCTCTAGAGGGACACTGTGGCTCGAGAGACCACCTTTGTGGTCGCACGCCACTTTCGATGCTTAACAGTCAATTTTCAGGGCACCCGGCTGCGCGTTTTGGCCCCAGAACCCTCGTTTTGTATCCGTCTTGGTTCATTTTTGGCATGGACCTTGTTTTCATTGATTGGAAGGTGGTACAAGGGTGGGAGACCACCTTTTCTTCTTGGAGACCACTTTTTCCCGCCAGTCAATTTTTCTTGTCAGGTAGCTGGTCTCCCTGACTTTTGAGCCACATTTACTGGTCACCCACCATACCACTAGCTTGCATTGAATGAGGAGACCACCCTAGGAGGCTATCGACCAACTTTTGAGACCTAAACCTTTTGAACCTGGTCGGCTGACCAGGGCAAGTGGTCGGCCGACCACCTGAACTGGTCAGTCAGCTCCCACCTTTTCTGTCTCAGTAAGTTGGTTCCAGCTGTCCCAGCTGGGAGGCATAGACTGCATCGGTTTTAAGCTTCTTGGAGAAGCTTTAGCCTCCCTTGTCTATAAAGGAAGGCCTTCCCTTCCTTGTAGAAGGTTCAGAATTTCCCTAAGGCATACACATATACCTCCCTCTCTATATCTCTATTTTGGCTCCAAAAGTGCTAAGTTCTTGCCCCTTTGCACACTACCTCTTAGCCTAACACCTCCAACACCAACCTAAGCTTCTTCGAGGGTCTTGAGAGGTCCTAAGGAGCTGCATTTTTTGTCCATAAGCTGCTGGAGTTGCTGAGCTACAAGGGTAACACCCTATTCCCTCTTTTGAGCTTTATTTTGCTCCATCTTTTAGCCATACTTGAAAGAATTTTTGAGCTTTGGTGTAAACTGAAAAAAGTCTTATTTTGATGTCTTTAACATGTTTGTTTAAGGTCATTTTCATATTGGGGGTCATCTACCCCCTTGCATGCTTCATTTCACTTTGTTTTGAGCCATGCATTAAGGCCTTTGTTTTGAGATTTGTTTGCCCTTTTGACCACTGAAATCCAGCAGATTTTCAGTGGTTATTATGTATTTTTGAGAGCCAAAATCAGAGAGGGGTGAGCCTCTCTCTCCTTGTTTTGATTTCTAGCATATTTGGACTAACAAAGGAGCCCTTATTTTCATGCTTCCAAGCCATGTTTCAGGCCATTTTTGGTGAGTTTTAGGACCTACATAGGCTCTTTCCAGAGCTTGTTTTTCCGTATTGAGTGTCCATCTTGCATGTGTAGAATAACCCTCTTCATAGCCTATCAAAGGAGCATGTCATTCTTGCATGCATTGACCATGTTTCAATGAGTTTTTAGGCTTTATTTGGCATGTCATACCTCTGAATTTTGCTGGTTTAGTGACCTCTTGAATGCTTCATATACTTGTAGTGTAAACCCTCTTCACTAGCTTGTATTGCATGCTATTTTGTTGTTTGATTCTAGCACTTTTTGGCCATGCCTTAAACTGATTTTGTGCATGTTTTGGACAGTCTTAGCTCTTTTTTTATGCCTCATGGTCGAATGATGCTTGCTATGCATGGTTTTAGTGTAATACCCTTGCCTAGCCTTAAGTTTTGAAGCCTATTGCATGCTTATACTGAGGTGTTTTCATGTTTTGGGGCCATTGGGCATGTCATTTTAGAGCCTATACTTGTGCCATATTCCCATGTTTTTCACTCTTTAAATGTGTTTGAGAGTCGTGCTTAAATACCTCATTTATGGACCATTGCATGAGCTTCATTTCTATGCATTTTGAGCCATCATTTTAGACCATTTTCCCGCTGTCTTAGACCTACATAGGGACTGTTTGGGGCTGGTTGGGTCACTTGAGCATTGCTTTGTGTACCGCTAGTGTAATGCACTTCACTAGTTTCAGTATCCGGGCCATCTAGCATGCATTGTGTAAAGTGTTTACATGATTCGGGACCATCTTGCATGTCATTTCAGAGCTGAAAAATGTGTGATTGTATGCCATATTTCATCCCTTGCCATGCTTTGGTAGAGTTGCATTTGGTGCCTTAGGTTTGGTCCCTTGCATTCGTGCATATTTGCATGTGTTTTCGTTGCCCAATTTCATCATGCTTGGCCACTGATTTGGGTGTGGCTAAGGCGCACCTATCTTGGTTTAAGTCCATCTTGCATTGTATATGCCATTTAGTCCATGTTGTTGCATGATTGACCATTACATTGTGTATGCCTTGATCATTTTATTGTTAGTCTCCATGTGTGCATTGCGTATGCCATATAGTTTTCATGTGCATTGAGTATGCCATTGATTATTTCATAGCATTGTGTATGCTAGTAGCATGTTTGCATATCGTCATTTGCATGTTTGCATCATTTAGTGGCATTATGTTTAGGTTGCATGTTAGAGTTGCATTCAAGCATGCCATGTGTATTGCATTGTGTTTGGAGTAGGGTTTAGTCCAGACACAGAAAACGAGGGACGTTTCGTACTCCAAGTGACGAAACGTGCCTCAATTCTCGGTCGCCGACACTCCGGATTACCCATGATGGAGTTTAGGCCTTGTTGTGTTTATATGTGCATTCATTTTACATCGAGTCGTGCAATCCGACTCCTCGGCCATCATGCATCTAGATGCGTGATTGGTGGCACGTGGATTGAGGACTACACTCCCTAGACCTTATGCAATGACGGGGAGGGTGGTCGTGCACACATATGTTGAAAATACTTTGCCATGCCCCTTTCTTGCTCTCTGTTGCAGCAAACCGAAAGCCAACAGCAAAAACTGGTCGGTAGTATCCCTACAGCATGGTGGAGTTTCAGCCTTCTAGAGTTTTGTTCAGTGTTCTGGGACCAGTTGCAAACAGAGGCAAATCGGGGCATCGCGATGGATTTTCCGGCAAGGCGACTCGAGCATGCATGCATTCCTTGTCATTCAAGACCAAGCTGAGGCAGTCCATTTCATATGTTTTGCATGCTAGCTTATTTATTTTAGTTAATTTGTTAATTAATTAGGGTTGTGTAATAATTAGCTATAATTCGTTATTCATTCGGTTGTGTATTATTTATTCGGACCCTCCAAGGAGGGCAATGTTGTAATAAGTGTGCGTGTGTGTGATGTATGTCTTCCAACCCCACGTCTTTCTCCCTTTTTATTTACCAGCTTATGATGGTTAGTTTTAGGGCACGTTTAAATTAGCATCCTTATGCTCGTATGTTTGCATCCATTCATCTGTTTTGCATGCACCGGGCTCGGCACATCATGCTAACTGCATTGTATTTCAATTCCAAGTTGAATACATGTATCGCTTGTTGCATCTCATATGCCATCTTAGAATAGCCGAGCCTATCGTGGTTGCATTTTTGCATGTGTTTGCATTAGGCATTCTTAGTATATTTAGGATTCATGCATGATTTCTAATTAGCTTCTTTCTTTGGCTCGAGGTACTCGGTAAGTGTTTATGCTTTAGCATCCTTGCATGCGTGTGAGTGACTTCCATCATAGCTTGCTTGCCATGAGGCTATCTGCTCATGTGATATAACTGCCTGAATGCCTGTGGGTGAAGGTTGGGTTGCTTGAATTGGAATAATTCGTCGAAACCTGTGTTTTAGCCTACTTGCGAGTAGCAAACTTCAATCCATTTTCAAAACAAACGGATATGCGATGTTTTGTTCCAACTTAGGCAATCTAGTCTATACTTGTATGCTGTGTGCATCACATAGTAATTCTAGGCTAATAACCGGAATAAGAGCACATAATGTTTTCAAAACTCGATATCATGGTTAGTAGATGCTGATCTTTGATCAGGCAAGCGGAGGTGCTCACGAAGTGACCTTCCCCAATCGTACCCAAGTTCCCGAGCCGAGGCAACTTTGGTGATGATGGACACGTGGCCTTTGGCATGAGTCAGGGTTTCCTAAGTTCCCTCAAAATAAAATATTTAGGTGGTGACTCTGTATCTGGCAAAGCAGTTCATATTTGGTGCTTCTTTCTAAAAATCAATTTTTCAAATCAATTTGCCGGATTTGGACTCTTTGATGATTCATCGGTCATGCATTGCACTCCGCGAGATTAGACACAGGACCGTGACATTGAGTTCGAACTGTAGTAAGCCCCAACGAACAAAACGGGATTCCCTCCCGGGACATTCAGGGACATCTACAGTTTCTGGCAACTCTACTGGGGATTTAGAGAACTTGACTCGAACTCATGATATCCTGTTTTGATTACACTTATGTGTTTCTTTGCATTGCATTTGCATTGGTGCGCCTAGGACATTGTGTTTGCCATCTGCTATTCCTGAACGGTTTGTTGGAGGCTCACTTTGAGAAGCGTGCCATAAGGCTGACCGGTTACGGACTCTGCCACGATGGGAACACAAACCTCGGTTTTTACCGGGGCACCTTTTTTGACCATTCGACATAGTGCATATTCGGAATCCATAGTGACTATTCCAAACTAGGACAGGTTGCTTACCCAATTATAAGTTGTTTGAAACCGCTGTGTGCGTAGTGAAACCCTAGCTCCTGACAAAATAGGACAGGGAAACCCTATCCCAACATAGGGGTGTTTTGGCTCTCGCGTGCTTGCTATGTGCTTTTAAAGTGCGTCTCTACAGGAATGCATGTATCAGTTTGCAAGTCTGGGTATTAGGCTTGTGGGCATCAGTATCAGTATTTGGGAATCGGTTATATCCACGGGTATCAGATTCAGTGTTGTGGGCAGTGATTTGGGAACAATGATCAGTGTTTAAGAATAGTCTATTCAGCTTATCAACTGTGTGTTATGTGTTTATTTACGCTGTTTTGCTGTTCGTTTGTCTGGTTGTTTATTTTCTTATTATTGCTTTATTTATCTTTTTGCTAGGGTAGTTTAGGAAAATTGCTTCAGACCAAGCAGACATTTCCCAAGCACTCTAGACTAGAGGTCGCCGACTCAATCGATTTGAGGATCTGGTCGACGGACAACCAGTGTTTTATTCCTTACCCCCGGTTATCAGACGGAGGTCGAGAAGACGCAGTGTATCCGAGCAGAGGTTGCCAGAACAGTGGTCTACCCCGTCAGTGGACAGTCAACCTGAGGCTTCAGTTTTTACCACAGAGATAGATATACCAGTCAGTCAGCTGGAACAGCAGAACATGGCAGGGATGGAGAAAATGATGCGTCAACTCCAAGAAAGTATGAAACTCATGCAGGAGGATGTTGTTCGTCAAGTGGAATTTGCCAAACAGCAGGCTATGGTCATGACCCAGCAGGTAGAGCTAATTACCCGGCTATAGCAGCAAGCCGGAGCATCAGCCTCACATCAAGCTCCTCCCCCATCAAGGGTCCCACTACCCGAGGAGACACCAAATGTCCAGAATATCCAGGAGGATACAGACATCCCAACAGGGCCGGCTCTGCCCTCGATTCTACCTCAATTATCCAAGGCACCTACGCCTATCAATCAACCGGACTCTCCCTTTGAGTTTGAGGTGGACCCTACAGGGTTAAAGTTAAGCAAGCTTGAAAAGTTTTTCAAGAAATCCCAAGGGGTAAAGTCCATCCTAGACATTGAGGACGGGTATACCAATGCGGCTGTGACGTTGCTAGATCGATTCAAGATGCCACAAATCGACCGCTTTGACGGGTACGGGGATCCCATAATGCATCTACGTTTGTTTTCGGACATACTAAGGCCGATGGGCCTCACCAGACTATAGAAGCTTTCATTGTTTGGTCGGACCCTGTCAGGTGTGGCGGCCATCTAGTACGCAAAATTGGAAAACGATGTCAAGCGAAACTGGGATGAGATGGCTAAGGCTTTCATTGCACAGTACTCCTATAACACGCAAATCGAGATTATAACCCGTGATCTCAAGACAACAAGGCATGAGCCTAAGGAGAGTTTCTCTGAATTCGTAACCCGCTGGAGGGCCAAAGCCTCAATGATGACCATAAGGCCGACGGATAAGGATCAAATACGAATGGTTGTGCACAACCTCCAACCCAAACTAATGCAGAAAATGATCATGCTCCCCTTCCCTACCTTTTCAGATCTGCATGAGATGGGAGTACAGATCAAGGATGCCTTGAAGTAGAGCTTGATTGACAATGACAAAAAGCAACCCAGGAGAACCTTCAACCGAAACAACAATGCAGGCACAAGCAGTGCTGCAACTGCTAGAGCTTCGGAAGTAAGCATGGTCACCACCACCCCTCCAAGAACCCTGGCAGCTACACCATTCTCCGGTGCGTCTGGAAGTAACACACAAACAACCAAATACCAACCTCGAGGCCAAAGAACCTTCACTCCATTATATATGCCCCTGTCCAAAGCTCTGGGGGTATTAATCAGGAAAGGGCACTTGAAGCCCCTGGAGTCGAGGCCATTGTCATATCCACTACCTCCCTCCCATAACCCAGCCAAATATTACGCCTTTCATCAGCAACATGGTCACGACACCGATCATTGCTTTAGATTGCGTCACGAGATTCAAGATCTCGTCGACAATAGGGTGATTGTGCCTCCAGAGAAACCCAATGTCACAACCAACCCTCTCCCACCTCACAACCAAGCTCCACCTCCCAAACGCATCAACTTTATCAAGACCGGAGTCATAACATACGACCCCAGCATATATATCACTCCATCTCACCTACCCAAGCCAGAGGTGTTCCTTCCTGACAACACTGACTTGTGCATGTTGGACATCTCCCGAACCCAACCCGAACTAATGGTGGTGACTGTCGAAGACAGAATGGGGATGATTTCGGAGGAAAGTGGTACAGTGGATTCAGGGACTGAGGAATTAGGGAGCTTTGCTGAGGAGGTGTACAATCCGAGTGACTACATTACGTCAGCGGGACAGATTAGGCTAAATGTGGAATTACCGGTGGGGGCAGAAATTTGTGTACTATGGGGGGATGGACTTGATCAGAGGATAGATGACTTAGCAGTTCTGAAAGGGGACATTGTTGACCTTCAGATTTTCAACGAACAAGATCCGGGGGACACGACAGTCAACTCGTTTGATTTTGAAGAGTCGGCAGAGGTTACAGGGTGGCTTGACGACCAACCAGATATTGTTGAAGAATCTCAGCTAGAAAAGGTCCCGTCAGGGACAAGGACATCAATTGTGGCCGGAAGGGCCGGGAGTCAGAATGCATCGCCGGAGAGCGCCGGTGCCAAGAATTTCGCTCGGGATCTGGGCATTTTGAATACAAGAAATATTGAACAACAGACTGCATTGACGCAGCTAGAACGGGAAGGAATCGAAGAATCTGAGAGAGCCAAAAAAGCCAAGGCCCCTGTGAGGACTAAACCTGCTATGTGCACAAAGATAGAGCATGCTGCGGGCACCTGGACGGAAAATACTACGAGTACATGGATAGTTACAACAGAGCCGGACAGGTGTCTGTCGGCTGCCGATGGAATGTGGTGGGAGGACGATGATCTATGTCTTGCCCACACGGAGAAGGACTGGGGAAGCAATCAACCGGATGATACCTGGTATATTGGTGAAGTCGATCATATGACCAGGAGCAGGCGGTATTTCAGGCCCCCACATCTAGATCAACCAGAAGCATCCGAGAAGGACAAGGAGGCAGAGAAACAGAAAGAGAAGCAATTCGAAGATGAGGCCGTGCTGAAACAATTGAAAAAGATACAAGCAGACATCTCCATCTGGGGACTGCTTATGGCTTCACGTGTGCATAGACAGGCTGTCCTATCGGCAATAGACAAGGCCAAACTCTCGATAGACACCACGCCTAAACAACTGGTGGGCTTGGTTTTTCCGAGAGGAGGTTCCCTGACGTTGACCTTTTCTGACAAAGAACTGCCGCCTGAGGGCGCAAATCACAACAAACCTCTCTACATCTCTGTGGAATGTAGAGGTAAGTGGGCACCAGTGGTTCTTGTCAACACGGAATCCGCCATTAATGTGTGCCCGTCAAGGACGGCATATGTAATCGGGTTGAAGCCCGCGGACTTCGTGCCAACTGCCCAGGTGATTCGAGCGTATGATAACATAAGCAGGGAGGTGATGGGGACTGTCAAAATTCAGACCTAGGTTGGTCCAAGACAACACGAGATCGATTTCCATGTCTTGGACGTTCCCGCAACCTTTAACCTACTTTTGGGACGACCGTGGTTGCACCAGGTAAAGGCAGTTTCTTCCACCTTGCACCAGATGTTGAAATACCCTCACAGGAAGGGGGTAGCTATAGTTTTTGGAAATTCATCAATCCATCCACCGCTGGAGGTGTCTACACCAGTCTTGGAAATCGACACAGAGGATGTGTTTTTATCAGGGTTTACTCTGGCTGAGGCTCAAGTCGTGCAAAATATCTTGGCTGTTGATGAGGGGTTGTATGTCAGCGCACAATCAATATACCTCATGAACAAGCTTCAACACATCCCCGGGATGGGATTAGGGAAGAGTGGCCGGAAGGGCATTGCAGTATCAGCCAAAGTGCCGCACAACCCACATACTTTTGACTTGGGTTATCTGTCCACCAAAGAGGATTGGGTGAGGAAAGGTAAGGAGATGGCTGGGAGAGCTAGAGCGAAGAAGGTAGGGAAGCCATATGAGTTAATGCACCGACCCATTCAGGGTACCCTAAATGAACGCTTCGTCCGGGAGGGGGAGGATTTTCCGTTCTGCGACTTCCCAGAGCCATGGCTGAATGCCTGGAGAGGAAGCGCGTGCCAGGTTTTGAGATCTTCTTAGACCTGTAGTTATCCGGGGATGATGTTGCCGAGGAGCAGACAGACCCATCAGCTGAGGTTGAGCAGTGTAAAAATGTGGATTCCGAGAGCGCTGAAATTAAAATGGGGGTAGCACTGGCTTGTCTACTTTCAGATCCTCCGATCGTACAGAAGTACTTGGGGGATAACTTCTCGATGTCCATGATTGGGAATGAAACAACTGCGAGCCTACCGTCAAGCATTTTGGATGCATCCATCGCACCCTCTCTCATCTGGCAATACGAGGAGGGATTTTTGTCAAGCAACACCGGGTCAGGTAGTGAGCCGGAATCTGATTCCACCGAATCGGTGGAGTCGGAATCAGGTTCCATCTCGTCTGAGTCTGAGTCTGGTATTCCTGGGGGTGATAACCCGGATGCCACAGTCCTGTCTAGGTCGTCTTTTTCTTTCTCTTTTGAGTCTGTTGTAACAGAAGAATCAGACGATTTGGAAATGCTTAATGAGAATGGAATGGATGTGGTTTCTGAATACTTTTCTGTGCCCTTGATTTATTGTATTAATCCAGGACTTTCAAAATTTTGAAGAAAACGACGAGGAAGAAATTCCTCCGGTTTTGCGACGCTTAATTGATCAAGAGCAGGAAAGATTTGTTAAACCTTTAGTTAATGAAATCACTGCTGTTAATGTTGGTACTGAGGAGGACCCCGCGGCTGGTCCAGATCGGGTCCACATTGTCTTCGGAGGAACGCAAGTGCTTAGTTGCTTTATTAAAAGATTTTAAAGATGTTTTCACGTGGTCCTACGAAGACATGCTTGGAATCGATCCTGATATTGTACAGCATCGAATCCCTCTTGACCCAGAGGCCTGACCCGTTAAACAGAAACTCAGAAGGATCTGCCCGGACTGGGCCCTCAAGATTAAAGAAGAGGTCACCAAGCAAATTGACGAGGGTTCCTGTTGGTATCCGAATACCCAACTTGGTTGGCCAACATTGTTCCGGCGCCGAAGAAGGATAGCAGGATCCGGGTATGCATGGATTTCAGGGATTTGAATAGAGCCAGTCCGAAGGACGACTTTCCCTTGTCGCATATTGATGAGTTAATGGACTTCACACCAGGACATGCTTTGCTTTCATTCATGGATGGATTCTCGGGCTATAATCAGATAGTGATGGCACCTGAAGACCGGGAGAAGACTGCTTTCACCACCCCGTGGGGGACTTATTGTTACAGGGTGATGCCATTTGGGTTAAAGAACGCTGGAGCTACGTATCAATAGGCCACGACCACAATATTGCATGACATGATCCACAAAGAGATTGAGGTGTATGTGGACGAAATGATTGTCAAGTCCAAAGAAAGAGAGGGCCACTACACCGCCTTGCAAAAGTTCTTCCAAAGGATCAGAGAATTTTGGTTGCAGCTGAATCCTCAGAAGTGTACGTTCGGTGTTACAGCAGGGAAAATGCTAGGGTTTCTGATTACATAGAGAGGTATCGAAGTCGACCCTTCCAAAATCAAGGCCATCTTAGAAATGCTACCACCAAGGACTGAAAAGGAGGTGCGAGGCTTTCTGGGTAAAGTGCAATTCATAAGACGGTTTATCTCAAAATTAACCTTGACTTGTGAACCACTTTTTGGTCTCCTGAAGAAAGGAAAGAAGTTCCAATGGCCGATGCAAAGCAGCTTTTGAACAGATCAAGGAATACTTACAGAACCCACCCGTGTTGTCACCGCCCAAGCCAGGGAAACCTTTGATTTTGTATCTTTCAGTAACTAAGAGTACAATGGGCTGCATGCTCACACAAGAGTCTGAGGACAAGGTGGAGAGGGCTATCTACTATCTGAGCAAGAAGATGTTACATTACGAGACCCGCTACACTCTGCTGGAAAAGGCTTGCTTAGCCTTGGTATGGGCTACCAGGAAGCTGCGGCACTACCTGTTAGCTCACTCTGTAATGTTGGTTTCAAGATTAGATCCCATTAAATATCTCTTCGAGAAACCAGCACTTACGGGTAGGCTAGCTCGCTGGTTGCTTCTGCTTTCCAAATTCGATCTGAAGTATGTGACTCGCAAGTCAGTGAAGGGGAGAGCGGTAGCGGAGTTCCTAGCCGATCACCCAGTGGAAGGGGATGAAGCGAGTTTAGGGGGCAATTGTGGGAGCCGAATAATTGGCAATGCCGAGAAGAGCGTACTCTGTAGAACAGACACTATTTGGCTTTATCCGGCGCGCTCAGGAGGCCGAATACAATAGATAGGCCGGATAAGCGTAAATCCATGCAGCCGAATATGAGAGAGGACAATGAGTAACGAGTAGACCCTGGCCCCGAGGCCCAAGAAACGAGTATAAATACAGGAACTACAGATAAAGAAAGAAAAAGGAAAGAAGGGTAAGAATCTCCTCGTTTAACTTAGAATACAAATAACCTAGAGCTTGAGACTGACTTGTCCGTCGGAGTGCTAATTCCGGCACTCACATCAGAGTGTTTATTTCTTTGCAGGTGACTATCTGAGGACTCCTAGCGTCTCCCAGGATCCGAAGGGTATTTCCAAACCACTTCCACACAATTGGCGTCGTCTGTGGGAATACTCGAATACATCCATGGAAGGCGTAACCGAAGATCCTCCGGTAGCCACTGACGAGATTACACAGAGGGATGACCTTACTCCAGCGAATATGCTCGGAAAGGAAACCATTGCTGCAAGACGCGCTTTGAACTTCGACTACCAACGACTTCAGCGCAAGAGACAATGCAAGCAATTATGGAACAAGCAAAGTTGAATGAACAGAGGCTGGAGAATATGATCGCTGAAAATGAACGTCTCTGTCAAGATTTGGCCCTGGAAGTAGCGAAATCCAGAGAAGCCGTGCGCCAAGATCCCGAACGACCTCCAAGGGTAGGTGAACAACGACCTCGAGCCCGACCAAGGGACACCGATAGTGACTCCAACTCATTATCCACGGAGCCTGACAAGAAGGGACGATCCGAAACCTCCAGCTCCTCCGAAAAAAGTCTATGAACAAGGAATAAGCGCAGGAGAAACAGATCGGATGAAGAAGATCAGCACGATCCCTTTGTCCAACGGATTGCAAGGGCAATTCTGCCCAAGAAGTTCAAAGCTCCGTCATTTACCCTCTACGATGGAAAATCAGACCCCACCGATCACATCCATCACTACAAGCAAGCCATGACATTGCATGCAGACAACGAGGCCCTCATGTGCCGAATATTCCCTAGCAGTTTAGGACCTCTGGCAGTCAGGTGGTATTACAAACTGGAGCCGGCTTCGGTAAAAAGCTTCCATCAATTACAGAAGTCCTTCAGGTCCAGATTTATCACCAACGAGGTCCAGCCGAAACAAGCAGACTCTCTCTGGGCGATGCAAATTCAACCTGAAGAAACACTGAGAGCGTATTCAGGGCGCTATTGGGAATGCTTTAATCTTGTTGACAACGCTTGCAATGACTCCATGGCCATCACCGCCTTCAAAATGGGATTGCAACCAGACAATGCCCTCCGCAGTTCCTTGACTAGAAGACCCCCCAAAACGATTTGGGGGTTAATGAAGAAAGTTGAAGAATACTGCAAGGAAAAGGATGATGCCTTGTGGGTTAAAGTCGGACGCGTATCCAATAAAACGACCTCCCCTGAAATTGCTTACCCAATAAGTTCCATACCGCCTCAAAGCCCAGAACCATGGCAGCGGGGTAAACAAGATAAAAGGCGGGATTCTTGCCGATCGAACGATCAGTGCTCTCATCGAATGAATGAACAACTGCAAGTCGACAGTAGGCGCACGAGACGTACCAACAAAAAATATACGGAACTGACAGAGCCGATCAATGCGGTAATGTCCAAAATCCAACATCTCCCATTCTTCAAATGGCCGTCGAAGATGGTAGGCCCTCCTGACACACGAAGGCGGGATAAGCGCTATGAGTATCACAAAGATCATGGCCACGAAACTGAAAGTTGCTACGCTTTAAAGGATCACCTGGAGGAACTGGTGCAAGATGGCCGGCTGCAACAGTACGTAAGAAAAGGCGACCCAACCAAGGCACTAGCCTTAAGACAAGATTCACCTCCACTTGGCATGATCCATATGATATACAGCCTGCCAGCGCCTCTAATCGTGCACACAAATCAATCGTATCCAGTCACCCGAGAGCAACATACTCCAACCAAACGGCCTAAAAAAAGCTCCGAGTATTGCCTTCAACGATTCTGATCTTGTCGGCATGACAATCTCCCACATTGATCCGTTGATCATCAGATTACGCGTAAACCAGTTTACCGTCGAACGCATTCTCGTAGATCCAGGGAGTACGTCGAGGTTATGTATTATGAGACCCTCATCAAACTCGGCTTCAACGAGTCAGATCTGTCTCCGGTGCCTTATCCGTTATTCGGCTTCAACACGAATCCAGAGTACCCATTGGGGAAGATCACACTACCCGTTCGAGCGGGCTCCAGAACAGTCAAGGTTGAATTCTTGGTCGTAAAGCTTCCTTCACCTTATAATGTCATCATGGGGTGAACCTGGTTGCATATCATGCAGGCCGTGCCAAGCACCTATCATCAGCTTATGCGCTTCCCGACAACCCGTGGCGTTGAAGAGATCCGTGGCTGCCGGCAGTCAGCATGAATAGTTTTATGAAAGTTCTATCACTGACACGACTTGTGGGCTTTGATACTTGTATTTAGCTGACTTCTGCAATGAAAAGTCTCATCTTTTTCCATCATGTAATTCACTTCCCATTATAGTGTCAAATAAGCCTCCGGATTCGGAGCCCCCCTTCAATGCAAAACACGTTAGGGCCGATTAAGTCTCCGGATTCGGAGCGCCCTTCGTGGATATCACGATTAGCTCAAATAAGCCTCCGGATTCGGAGCCCCCTTCGGTGCAAAACACGTTGGGGCTGATTAAGTTTCTGGATGCGGAGCGCCCTTCATGGATATCACGATTGGCTCAAATAAGCCTCCGGATTCGGAGCCCTCTTCGGTGCATGACACATTGGGGCCGATTAAGTCTCCGGATTCAGAGCGCCCTTCGTGGATCTCACAATTGGCTCAAATAAGCCTCTAGATTCGGAGCGCCCTTCGGTGCATGACACCTTAGGGCCGATTAAGCCTCTAGAGTCGGAGCCCCCTTCGGTGCAAAACATGTTGGGGCCAATTAAGTCTCCGGATTCGGAGCGCCCTTCGTGGATATCACGATTGGCTCAAATAAGCCTCCGGATTCGGAGCGCCTTTCGATGCATGACACCTTAGGGCCGATTAAGCCTCCGAATTCGGACCCTCCTTCGGTGCAAAACACGTTGGGGCCGATTAAGTCTCCGGATTCGGAGTGCCCTTCGTGGATATCATGATTGGCTCAAATAAGCCTCCGGATTCGGAGCCCCCCTTCGGTGCAAAACACGTTGGGCCCGACTAAGTCTCCAGATTCGGAGCATCCTTCATGGATATCACGATTGGCTCAAATAAGCCTCCAGATTCAAAGCGCCCTTCGGTGCATGACACCTTAGGACCGATTAAGCCTCCGGATTCAAAGCCCCCTTCGGTGCAAAACACATTGGGGCCGATTAAGTCTCCGGATTCGGAGCGCCCTTCGTGGATATCACGATTGGCTCAAATAAGCCTCCAGATTCGGAGCCCCCTTCGGTGCATGACACGTTGGGGCCGATTAAGTCTCCGGATTCGGAGTGCCCTTCGTGGATATCACGATTGGCTCAAATAAGCCTCCAGATTCGGAGCGCCTTTCGGTGCATGACACCTTAGGGCCGATTAAGCCTTCGGATTCGGAGCCCCTTTCGGGACAAAACACGTTGGGGCCAATTAAGTCTTTGGATTCAGAGTGCCCTTCGTGGATATCACGATTGGCTCAAATAAGCCTCTGGATTCGAAGCGCCCTTTGATGCATGACACCTTAGGGACGATTAAGCCTCCGGATTCGGAGCCTCCTTCAATGCAAAACACGTTGGCGCCGATTAAGTCTCCGGATTCGGAGCGCCCTTCGTGTATATCACGATTGGCTCAAATAAGCCTCCGGATTCGGAGCCCCCTTCGGTGCATGACACGTTGGGGCCGATTAAGTCTCCGAATTCAGAGCGCCCTTCGTGGATATCACGATTGGCTCAAATAAGCCTCCAGATTCGGAGCCCCCTTCGGTGCATGACACATTGGGGCTGATTAAGTCTCCGGATTCGAAGCGCCCTTCGTCGATACCACGATTGGCTCAAATAAGCCTCCAGATTCGGAGCCACCTTCGATGCATGACACATTGGGGCCGATTAAGTCTCCGGATTCAGAGCCCCCTTCGGTGCATGACACCTTAGGGCCAAATAAGCCTCCGGATTCGGAGCCCCCTTCGGTGCATGACACGTTGGGGCCGATTAAGTCTCTGGATTCAGAGTGCCCTTCGGGGATATCACGATTGGCTCAAATAAGCCTCCGGATTCAGAGCCCCTTCTGCAAATTATATCCCCATTCGGCTCCTAAAGCTCGCACGCGCAGGCTGATTCATTACGTCGGTCAGCCAAGTACCTAAGCTGAGCCGAATCAGATTATAATTGAACGCAATACCATTCGTCAACTTAGCGAATTGGGCACATCTTATGGACCCCTTGTTACATATGAAAATTATTACACAAACTACAAGTCCGCATGAACGAAACAAAATATGCCAATATGCGAAATGAGGTGCCTAATTGAATATATAAAAATGCCCAGAATAAGGCGCAAACGTTCGAAATGAAACATTTTATTTAATTAAAACAGTAGTTTCATAAACGCAACCCGCATTTGAACATTACAATATCCATTTTCAACCTCAAAAGCGAAAATGGGGAAAAAGACGCGTTGGTAAAGCGGCAGCTCCAAATCAACGCCCGTCGCCCAAAAGTCCTCCACGGCTTGCAATGCCTTGAGCCAACTGTGCCCAAGCCCATGACTTGCACATTGCCAAACTTCCCCTGATACCATTGATAATGTCAAGGCAAAGATCCAGGACAAGGAAGGATAAACTCAACGGTCGTTGTCTTTCCTTTCGGGGCAATCTGCTTCGACGACTTAAAGACTCATGCCATCTTTTGGATGCCCTACCTCCCATACGGGTGGGTTCTCTGCTGCGATCCATTGCAACACCAAGCTCGGCCGAAGGTCGAGCTTCTCTAACTAACACCCCCACTTATCTCACCCCACATAACAAGTGATGAGGAATCAAGCGTGTTTATTTGCGCGAGGCGCCCACTCCTTTTATTTTCAATACTGGTAGCGATCTCGAGGCCCCAATCACGAGGCAATTTCATTAACACTAGACTCCATGAGATAAACGTCGGTCGACATTCACCACTGCCTAGTTATCCAAACGGCTTTTTGAAGCACATGCACTGGCTGGGCAAGGACAGAATTATCAATCCAACCGGCCAAACATCCAGGCCCCGAGCTGGGACGAATTTGCCGTAGCCACTCCACTCACTGGTTTTCGGCTTCCTCAAGCTACAATGACCTAGTTATCTAGACGACGATCACAGATAAATGGCCTAGTTACAAATGGCCCAATTACAATGGCCTCATTCAAGACTAAACGGCTATCACGTATGGGCCGACCTTCCCTATAAACCGGCGTATCACTGGACATTTAATAGATACTCGAGCCGATCAATGCTTATACATTCATTCAAACATTTATGCAATAAAACGAAACACGTATATGCCGAATACGAACTGCAACGAAATATTTATAAATAGAACGTTTTTATTCAATCAAACAATAAATTACATAGTTTTGAACATAATCTGCGTTTCAACCTCACAATGAGTATCCTTATACGGTGTCACCCTCATCCTCACTCTTCTCGACTTCAAAAGCAGAAAATGAAAAATGTTTACTCTGGTAGAGTGGCGATGCCGAATCAATGCCCGACACTCAAAGAACTTTCGCAGCCTGAGATGCGTTGATCCAACCATGCCTAAATCCATGATTTTCACATCGGCAAACCTCTTCGGCAAGCTTCTCCTTGGTCTTTTCGATTCCAACTTTTCGGCCTTTATGAAAACCTTTTTCATAGGCCCTCCCCTTCGCAGACTCCATTGCGAACATATTTGCCGTCTCACGATCGGCAAGCGCGGTACTGATGAGCCACTGGGTAACCCTTTCTTCCACGATTGGGTTTCCCTGCCCGGCGGGTTGTGCCTGAGCCGCCCTGGCCTTCCATAACTCACGCTCAGCCGCCTCCGCGCGAGCTTCCAAACTTCGAATACGTTCTTCTTTCCTCTCAATTTCTCGGCAGGCAGCGCGCAGCCACATGCCAATTTCATAGGCAGTGTAAAGCCCCTTCACCGCCCCGTGAATGCCTTCACGAAATACTTCGTAGTCCTGTCGACTACCATTGACTACTGAACCTCAGGAGGAAAAATTTGTCGAGCAAACTCGACTGCTACGTTTGGGTCTCGAACGATCGAGTCCGCCTCTGTCATGGGTTTATTCCCCACCAATACCGCAAAGCTTAATGGGCACGGATTCACGTTAGATCCCCTTTCGACTTGGGGTTACGAAGATCTGCCCTGCAACTGCTTGTCCCACCTGGGCGACCTGCTTCGACATCGAGGAGACTGACGCCTCTCTCGATCCCTAGAACTCCTACTTCCTATGCATGAAGGTTCACCACCTCGATTCATATCTCTGCCCAGCTCAGCTAGCATCCTCGCTTCCTCTCTGCTGTTAAAGAAGAGTCTATTCGACATTCACACGATGAATCTTCCTCCAAGAGCTGGAGTCTATTGTTCACTAAGCTTATAAAAGTTGTACCTTTGTTCCTTCATCCTTTATGGAGGCAGCACCCTCGAGGCAATCTCACTAATTGTGAAAACCTCAATCGCCCGGCACCGACTGAGTCGACTCTCGTGGGGCAAGGGCAGAATCCATGCGGCCATCCGGTGTATCATGTCCATGAGCCACCTACGGCAAGGGCAGATTTATTAATCTAATCAGCTTAAGGGCAGATTCATCAATATATTTGGCTTATACGCCCCAGCCAGCCCATGAATCAATTCTTCAGAATTCTTAAGTTCGTCTCTTCCGACGCCCGAATGATCATGAACCGCCTAGGGCAAGGGCAGATTCATCGAACTATTCGACATATGAATGATAAGTCAATATGGTCATTCATCAAACTATTCGGCTTAAGTGCCCCAGCCAGCCCATGAATCAATTCACCAGCATAATATCCATGAACTATTCGGCATATGAATGATAAGTCAATATTGCCAAGATATTCAATCTTAGAAAGCTCAACAGAATAATCATTTTATCTAAAGTAGTGAAAGGCAAAAATTCTTCGCCAGCACAACATCACAAACTGTGCATAAGTAGTAGTGAAATGACAAGGTAATTTTCATTAATAAATTGAGCGCAGATAGTAACCAATTTATACATGAAAACTACTCAGAACCAACAAAAGTCCTTAAAACAAAAACATACATCAAAAGTGAAAGCATTTCATAAAATTCGAATGCCTCCCAGATCAATCCTCGGGGTCAGACTCAAATGGCTCAACATCCACCTGCTCATATGGAATTGGCAAGTCCAATGTAACCCCAGCGGCATCAAGGGCCTTGAGCCACCCATGTTTGAATCCCCGATTCTCAAACTTGGGGACTTCATCTACGTATTCCTCGAAGGCAGCACCTTTTCCTGCTTCAAATGCGGTAGAAGCCTCAGATTCGGCTTTTTCCTTGGCCGCCTTCAACTCTGCTAACTCAGTCTCCACCTTGTTAAGCGCCTCCTTAGCTAGCCTAAGCGATTCTTCGCTCGCGTTCACCCTATCTTTGGCATCAGAACGGAGCCGATCGACAGACCGAGCCCTTTCTAATTCGACTTCGGCTCGTGCAGTCTCTATTGCGGCTCTCATAACCTCAAACTCGAACCTGCTCTTTTGACCATCCACTTCTGACTGCAAACGGTCAATCCTCTCAAGGGCATCATGTAGGCGGTGGCCCAAGTCGGTGATCCTGCCGACCATCTGCAAAACAAGTTGGGATCGTCAGATACCATAGGCAAGCAAAATCAAAACAAGTTAAGGTCACCTACTAAAAGGGCTGACTGCGCAGATAGGGCTACGGCCACCAAATCCGGCACGGCATGAAAGGATGCCTTATCAGCCGATAGGGAGACTGAAGTCGCCAAGCTCAATGCTACCGTTGGGTCAGTAATGATGGATGCGTCAGAGGAAAGCAGCGTGTCTCTCATCTTTGGCTGAACAATGAAAGGAATAACTACGTCTGAATTTTCTAAGCGAGGCCTTTTGTTAGCAGGACTATCTTCTGAATCGACCTCTCCCTCGGCGCTATGCTTCTTGCCCCGCTTTTCCGGAATCAACAGTTCTTCAATGACTGGTTGTTCAACCTCTTTCGCCGTTTTGGCCACAACAATCTGAACCGGCTCTTCAATAACGGGTTTGAAAGACTCAATCAAGATGGGTTCAGAACGGGCGGCCTCGGCCTTTTTCCAGGCGGCCATTCGCTCGGCATTTTTCTTTCGAGCCATCTGCATAAGGTTTTCCCCAGCCATACTTTCAAAAAAATCGCCGAGTAGGTCTCCCAAACTTGCAAAAATATCTCCAGAAGAAAACTCTGCCCGACCCGAAGTGGACAGTGAGGCAGGCTGATTAAGTCCGACTACCTCAAACACCGAGTTTAGGTCCTCGTCGACCTCTTCGGCCTCCTCAGCGAACTCTCTGGCTGGTTCGGCGACTACCTCTACCACCGGCGCCACGTCTTGCCCCAAATCAGAAGCTTCGAGACCAACTTGCCTAAGGCTCTTGAAGCTAGGGAAGATAAGAGCCGCAAGGTGTTGATTGCCGGTTGGAATTAGAATGTTGTCCGCGATCGAAAAAGTAGTA
The DNA here is from genome assembly GCF_004153795.1 of Camellia sinensis. Classification (NCBI taxonomy): domain Eukaryota; kingdom Viridiplantae; phylum Streptophyta; class Magnoliopsida; order Ericales; family Theaceae; genus Camellia; species Camellia sinensis. The sequence goes on from NW_021025018.1 coordinate 319,135, forward strand.
TAAGTAGGCTCGTATCGAAGAAGTATGTGGGCCACTCTCCCTTGCTTCTGTACATTTGGACGGCCGAAGTACCCGAGTGCAGTCACAATCTGCGCAAGGATTGCGTTGTCAGTAGAAGTCACAATCTTCTTCAATTTACTGCCTGCAAAGACAAAGGGTTAGACTTGGAGATAAGGCCGAGTAAAAGAAAAGTTCAATAAACGCAAGGAGATACACGGCCACCTAGTTCACCCTTCCATCTGGGAATGGGGTCTAGCAGTCCTCGCCTTTGCCAAATTTCCAGTTCTCTTGGACATTGACCATTACGTCATCCACTCGCTTGCCAGAACTGGCAAGCATGGATACCAAATGATGGTCAGTATCCTTAGCCCTAAGAAAGTACCGCCCGAGCTGACCGGAAGATTTGGCTAAAGCATAGCAGTGCCGAATAGCCGGAATGCCAAGATCGATCCTGAGGCACCGGTTCAACTCTACGATCCCCACTACGATTTGAAAAAAATTCACATTGGGCTGAGAAGGAATCAGACCCCAATGGCGGAGGACGGCCCTAAGGAATGGATATAGGGGAAAACGGACTCTGTCCTCCGCAATGGATAGGAGAGGCAAGACAATTGTGTTGCGATCCTCTCTCTCCATATCCAGAGTATTGTCCATCACTAGAGATAAATGAACATCATCAGGAATAGAAAAATGCTGTCGAAATCCCGAGATACGACCTTCGGAAAGGAGGTCTTTCAGGTGCTTAGCCATTTTAGCAAAGATCTGAGGGTATACCAAAGCTAAAATAAGCACGGAAAACAGGATCGCAAAGAAAGAAAGAAAACTTACGAGAGGTGAAGAAGACGAGGATAGACAGACGAAAGTTACAGAGAAAAGCGTCAGAACAGCGATACCGGCTGGGAATCCAGGGGCCCAAGTATTCGAGAAAAGCATGCATTCGAAAGGACTGAAGTTTCAAATCGTATTAAATGCAAAAGGTGCACGAATGAGGTGGGAAAGCATAATGATGACCAAAAAGACGTGTGCGCTCTGACACATTGGGATAGGTAGAGCCGCCTAACTTATGTCTTGGCTTTTCAGAATCAAAACCAAACACACCAGTTAACTACTGTCAATGGCGAGTTTAGGGGGCAATTTTGGGAGCCGAATAATTGGCAATGCCGAGAAGAGCGTACTCTATAGAACAGACACTATTCGGCTTTATCCGGCGCATTCAAGAGGCCGAATACAATAGATAGGCCAGATAATCGTAAATCCATGGAGCCGAATATAAGAGAGGACAATGAGTAACGAGTAGGCCCTGGCCTCGAGGCCCAGGAAACGAGTATAAATACAGGAACTACAGATAAAGAAAGAAAAAGGAAAGAAGGGTAAGAATCTCATTGTTTAACTTAGAATACAAATAACCTAGAGCTTGAGATTGACTTGTCCGTCGGAGTGCTAATTTCGACACCCACGTCGGAGTGTTTATTTCCTTTCAGTTGACTATCTGAGGACTCCTAGCGTCTTCCAGGATCCGAAGGATATTTTCAAACCACTTCTACACAGTACCTATTCCCAGACGAGGCCATTTTGCGTATCGAAGATGAGTTTTGGACGATGTACTTTGACGAAGCGTCAAACCAGTATAGGTATGGGATAGGGGTGTTGCTGATAGCACCCGACAATTCCTGTATCCCTTTAGCATTTAAACTCTGATTCAAAGTCTCGAACAACGAAGCAGAGTATGAAGCATGCATTGCTGGTTTTGAAGCAGCCCTAGAACTAGGGGCAAAACGATTGGACGTCATCGGGGACTCGAACCTTGTTGTATCCCAAGCTAAGGGAGATTGGAAAGTCAAAGAAGAAAAGATAAGAATGTACCACCAGACCTTGGACCTGCTGATTCCTCGGTTTGAGAAGCTGAACTTCGCTCATCTACTAAGAGAAAACAACAGGTTCGCAGATTCACTAGCAACTCTATCTTCCATGATAGACATCCCTTTTGGAGTCCGGATACGTCCGATCATCATTGACCAGAAGTTTGCACTAGCCTACGAGTCAATTGCTGCCATAGGAGTGGTTCAAGACAAGAACCCCTGGTATTACGATGTCTGGAATTTCCTGGAGAAAGAAGCATACCCACCAGAGGCAAATGCCAAAGACAAGAGGGCAATCCGAAGTATGGCTGCTCAATTCATTATCTGTGGAGGAAAACTGTATAAGAGAGGTCATCTGGGAATGCATAAGCTGTGTGTTAAGGCTGAAGAGTCGAAGCGCCTAATGGAGGCTATCCATGGAGGAGAATGCGGAGCACACGTGAACGGGGTGATGCTAGCCCGAAAAATCCTCAGACAGGGTTACTACTGGTCCACCATGGAGGAGGATTGTATCGGCTTTGTTCGGCGATGCCACAAATGTCAGATCCATGCAAACCGCATGAACATCCCGCCATCGAAGCTGTACAATATGACTTCGCCATGGCCATTTTCAGTTTGGGGAATCGATGTGATTGGGGCTGTCACTCCAAAGGGGTCCAATGGGCATGAGTTCATTCTGGTCGCGATAGACTATTTCACAAAGTGGGTTGAGGCCCAATCTTATGCAGTGTTAAAGGCGTCGCACGTTGCAAAGTTTATCAGGAATAACATCATCTGTCGTTGTGGGGTCCCGAACGAGGTTATCTCAGATAATGGTTCCCACTTCAAGAAGGAAGTGATTGACTTGTTGAAGAAATACAACGTGGCTTTTCATAAGTCGTCCACATATCGGTCGTAGACCAATGGAGCAGTCAAGGCCGCCAACAAGAACATCAAACACATTTTGCAGAAGATGGTGGAAACCTATCGGGACTGGCCAGATAAGCTGTTATTTGCTCTGTGGGGCTATCAGACTTTAATTAGAACTTCTACAGGAGCGACTCCGTATTCATTGGTTTATGGGATGGAGGCCGTTCTACCTATTGAAATTGAGGTTCCGTCATTGAGAGTGCTGGCTGAGTGTCAGATAGCCGAGACAGAATGGCAGTAGAGCAGATTTGAGGAACTCATGCTCTTTGATGAAAGAAGACTGAAAGCACTGTACCACGTTCAAGGTTATCAACGAAGAATCACCAGGGCTTTCAACAAGAAGGTTAAGTCCAGAAATTTGAAGGAAGAAGATTTGGTGCTCAAAGACAACCGAGCCCCCATCCATGACCCTAGGGGCAAGTTCAAACCCAATTGGACTGGTCCCTACATCATTAAGTCTATTTGGTCGGGTGGAGCTGTTGTTTTGATGGACCTAGATGGCCTAGAGTTCTCACAGCCGATCAACATGGACAAGTTGAAGAAATATTACCCCTAAGAGGCTCTTAGGCCGAAAACCCGAAAGGGCGACCTAGGCAAAAGTTAGAGCACAGAAAATTTGAAATTATAAAAACTGAGCTCGCAAGGTTGAAAACCCACAAAGGGCGGCCTTGGCAAAAGTTAGAGCGTAAAAGGTGAGGGTTAATACACGAGTGAACCTAAGCCGAACTACGTAAGGCTTGATTCCCATCTTTGGGATACGTAGGCAACTTCATCCTGAAGTTCAGCCATAAACTTTTCCCCGATCAACTTTGTCCATTTGATCATCTCTGTCATGTTTGTCTATTCAGCATTCAAGAGTTCGGTTGTGATCTCCGGTGCAGTGCTACTCAGACTAGGGGCAACTTTTCAGTTGCTGGAATCCGGGGTTGTGCATCTCAATGACAGATCTCAGGCGTGTCCAGTTCTGATCCATGTTGAAAATGGTTTTGAAAAGTTTTAATAAAAGTTGATTTTGTTCAAATTAATCTTTTTACAACTTAGACCATTTTTGGACCAAAGCGGAAAATTTTCAGTACCCACAACCTTCAATTTTATTGATTTCAATGCAGAGTCCTCCTGCTCTTGCATACAAATTGAAGTTGCTTTTGGTTACATTCATAAAGAAAACTTGAAAGTATTAATAAAGCAATAAATCTGGGGCATAGCTAAGTCAGGTGTTCCTGCGCCCCCTCCCAGAGCTGGTCGAAGCTTCTGACGCCAAAGTAGGCCCAATTTGTGCCTCTTCATTGAGCCAATCTATGCACTTATCAAACAAAGTGCAACTGAAAGTGGGAGCGGGGGCCAGGAGTTCTCTCATCCTCTATGCTGTGGTATACCGGGCAAGCTGTGCGCCTCGAACCGGGAATGCAGCAGGGTACTTTATCCCCTCTGGTGGGCAAGTCTGATCATGGCCGAACTGGCGCTGGAACCGGAAATGAAAGTAAAACACGCAGTGCGTCAGACCAATCAACTGAATCCCGGTCTGCCGAGACATGCTGTAGCTTATTGCCGACAAATTGAACTAAGGACACCGCCAAGCAATACGGTTTGCGGACAAATTGCACATCCAGTCGAACCACCATCCCTCATCCAGGGCATCGACTAGACGACGTCAGAAGAAGTAGCCGCGAGCTGAGTATGCTGGCCAAGGGTCCACAACCTGCAACTTATCCATCAACCACACCTAGGGAGGGACGAAAAATGAGAGATTAAAGAATAGAGAGGTGTACGTTGAGAGAAAATTGAGAAAGGGTTTTGAGAGAAAAATCGAGCCTAAGGGCCGAGTGATGTGAGCAATATATATGTGAGATAGGGCGGGAAACATTACCTGCAGCAATAGTGGACTTCCCGCAAATCTAGTCATCTCTCGACGATGAAAAGCATCTAGGCCCATCAATGTCTCGGCCAATGACATGGCAATGCAACTTTTGCCCTCCCTTAAGCCTTGGGCAACCTCGATCAACCGGACACTAGATCCTCCGGAACTTGAGGCAAGCAAGAAATGAGATAGCAGGCACAAGCAAAGGGCATGTCGCCGAAAGCCCTGCCAATGATGGTCACCGCGGTCACCGGGATCAGAAAAATGTTGAATCAAGCTGAGGACGTCCAGTTCTCCGTTGCAGATCAGAGACCGAGCGTTGTGCATAGTAAGCCTACACATTCGCCCTAAGGCTTGGGCGTGGCCGAAGCGAAGTTGGGGCAAGAGTTCTTCGTTGCGTTCAAATTCCATCAAAGCTTGGAAATCTTCGAAGGTAAGACACACCTCTTGCCCGCCAAAGCTAAAGACATGTGTTATCGGATTCCAAAACCTCGTCGCGACATGGAGAAAGGGAAGATGCAGCGGAGTGCGGCTTAACGAGAATAGTGCATTCAAGCTGAAGCCCCGGAAGTTCAACTTTTCCGAGCCGTCTAAAGTAGCAATCCAAGCTGCGAGATTTTCAATGAGGAATGCCTCCATTTTGATGCAAAACTGAGATGAAATGAAAGAACCACGAAGCTGGAACTTTTATAGAGGATAAGGCACTGTTTGGGGACACGTGTCAAAAATCTGGTGGTCGCCAAACCAGATGGTCGGCCGACCACTTTTTCTGGTAGGCCGACCACCCTTTTGGTCTCCAAGGAAAATAGCTGGTCGGCCATGGAGAAAAGTTGGTCTTTGGTCTGTTCCTAGTTTCGAGAAGAGAGATCCTAGCTTTTCCATGCATTGGGAGTGTTGAAGGTCCGAGTTTACCTCTGTTTCGGATGCGTTCCATCACTCCAATTGTCCGAGATGCATTTGCTTATCGAGTTGTTGTTCTTTGTTTATCGAGTTGTTGTTTGGTTTTGCTTATTGAGTTGTTAAAGTTTTGTTTATCGAGTTGTTGCTTATCGAGTCGTTGAGTTCCGTATATCGAGTTGTTACTCCTTGTTTAATCAACATTGTCAGGATTTGCTTATCGAGTTGTAAACTTGCTAAGGTTTTGTTGTTTCTTAGTAAGTTAAGTTGTTTTAGTTTGTTGCGTTGGTTCGCTACTTGACTTGGCAATATTCGTTGTTCAATTTTCATTCAATCTCATTTTTGTGCAAAATGATGCGATGCGATGCTAAGAACATAAAATACAACACTTTTTCAAAAAGCTGTTTCATTTCATCATGCTTCCTTTGTTACAACATTTTACAAGAAGGATACAAGTTTTACAGAAAATAAAACTGCCTAATAATGTACAATGTGCTACAACTACTAGTAAAAAAGGCAAATAAAGCAGGAACATCTGCATCAGTGCTCTCGGACTCAAGATCGGGAAACCCTCTTCATCCTCTTCGCCTGAGTAGTCTCTGCAATACCTCCACCAGCACCATCGTCTGAATCGGAGCTGTCATCCTCGGGATCCTCCCCGACATCACCTCCACTCTCAGAACCAGAACCGGATCCCTCCTCTCTGTTTGCAGATGTCTCTAACTGAGGATGCGCAGACTCCTCCTCACTGGACTCCTCGTCATCTATGACGGGTGCTCTGCGTCTGCCTCATCTGCGAGACGAGTCCCCTCTCCCAGCTCCTCGAGAAGGCCTGGATGGCCCGACCTATAGTGGTGGCATCTGAAAAGGACAATTTGAGTACATTAGCCAACATGTATATCAGATGCAGAGACAAGAATGCTACATAGAGTGGGTGTATGCAGATACAATGTATGAATATGGTGTGTTAGATGTGCTCTACGCATACAGTCAAGCAATACAGTGAAATGGTTAAATACAGCATGTCATCAGAAGTATGATAAGTGCGAGAAAATTGAAAAATACCATAACACCAGCGATGAACAGCTGTGTCTCCCTCCGCAAGACCATGCCCTCAAGTGAGGCCACCAATCCGAGCAGATCATCAAAATACTCCCTGGGAGGCTGCAGATACAAGCTCAGGTCATCATTGAATAAATGAATGCCTAAGTATCTGAGTGATAAATGAAAAGCAGTGGAACATACTAGTGGTGAGTCAGGATCACTGACATATCGGTGATCGGGCATAGGAGGCTCTATTAGAATCAAGTAAGATGACCCGTATCGCCATCCAGTCAACTCGGTCGGAAGATCTAGCCACCCGGCGTGCTAATAAGTTGGGGGAATCAGGGGAATCTGTCTAGCCCCACTCCTCGATGTGCTGGCCCTGCTAGACGAAGGAACGTCTGCAGCCCGGGCTCGAGCTGACGATGATGCACCAGCAGCCCTCCTAGTAGGAGTACGGACACCCATCAATGGGAGCATCACGTACGTGTGGCGGTAAGTCGCATACTCCCCTCCTCTGTGTGCAGAGCTGCATCGGTACCCAACATAGCGACATCGGCCTCCTCGGGAGTGAGTCTCTCAGCGGACCGCATGTCATCTAGAGGTGTTGAAGGGACACTCTACTCAGGGACGCCCATCGTCTGGCGCATGAAGCGATCTCCCAGAAACTAGGCCCTGCCAACTGGCCCCTCAAACAGAGTCCTATACTGAGAAGAAGCCCATGCCCCCAGGAACTGGAAACGGATATCTCCTCCCAAGGGTGCCCAGGGCCGCCAAGCGATTTGAGGATAACAAGTGCATGAGCCAATCAGATGTCATAAATATGCGAGATGAATCAAAGCTGAAAATATGAAGAACTGAGAGTTCTGAAGTACCTCGGTCGCTCGCACCGTGTCAAAAAAATGTCGCAAGAAAGGCAGAGTCTCTCGAGCCCTAGCCCAACATCGACCCTCAAATACGTGAGAGTAAGGGATCATAAGAGGCACCTCCACCTCGAACTCTGGGGCTAGCATCGAAAATTACGCGTAAACTCATAGCTGTGGAAAATAGGGCAGTGGCCATCAGAATACAGAATATACAGAAAGTACAGAGTGCTGAGTGCAGAATGTAGAATACAGAATGTAAAGTGTGCCGTGTGCAGTGTACAACTAATGAAAAGCAGAAATGTAAATCAAGAGGGCAGAAGGTACCTCCCAGGCTCTCCAGTAGCCGCCAACTATGTTCCCCCGTCCGCGGGAGGTCGCACTCATATAGCAGTAGAGGCTAGCGAGGCCGGCGTCACCCCAGTCATACTGGCTGACCTGTGATAGGTCCACCAAAGCACTGAGCAGATACAGTCCAACTGTGTTCCCCCTGTCGGAGAACAAAGTGGTCCCAAGGAGGAACATCAAAAAACCTCGAGCGTACTGCTCTATCTCCTCAAGAGTCTCGGGCATACTTCCCTTATACTGCACGGGGAACCAAGTGTACCTGACTCTGCCCAAAGATCGGGTAATCGGTGGGTGAGCTCCCAATAGATAGATCCAGGCAGCCTCCCACTCGCCCATATCCTCGTCGTAGGGGACCGGTCGGCCGGCCACATCAAGGCCAGTCAGCATCGCAAAGTCGAACGAGGCCATCGTCATATCCCCAGTAATTGAGAAGTGGAAAGAGTTGGTGGTGTCCCACCATCTCTCCACGAGTGCCCCCATCAAGGTCCTGCTCGCAGGGTAGCGAGATAGCCCCGCGCAGAAGGGCCCAAATCCTGCCCCGTCCACCATGTGACGAACGGTCTCTGGGAGGTCTGCATACCACTCCCTAGCGATAATCGAGCCATAACCCCGTGTAGAACGAGAGGATACCTGCATTCAAAATGAACAGATGTATTTAGTTTCAGAATGAAGTGTATAAGCTGTGTGCAAATGAAATGAATGAGCTGTGAGTTCAAAAGTGAAATGTAAGAACTGTGTGTTCAATATGCGCTGCGTGTAAATGAAATAAGTGGGCTGCGTGTTCACCATCAAGAGTTTGGGCTACGTGTTCAACTTTCAAAAACTGTAGGTTGTGTGTAGGGGTGTGCATAATACCGCCGAAACCGCCAAAACCGCACCGAACCGCACCGCCAAGGCAAATTCATTATTATTTGCCAATCGAACCGCCGGTTTTTGGTAAGAAAAATGGCAAATTCTAGTGACACTTTTATCAATCCGCCGGTTTCTATTTTTCTTCCAAACTGCACCGACCTGCACCGCTATTAAATCATGTTTTATAAGATTCTAAAAATTCTTTTTTACTTAAGTTTGCTTGTTGTTCTATACCTTAGAATATAGTATTACATTACTGCTCGAGGGGAATTCAAGATGTCAATAATCCAAAATAAAGTTGGATTCCAATTCACTTTTCAAAGTTTTTTTTTTTCTGGCCATGTTACAAACTTGCATCAGCTCACTTTTCAATCTAAATACTTTTCAACAGTAAACATTTTCAATATATTGTAAACCCTGAATGATATTAATTTTATGTATTGTATTTGATCATTGTAGCTTCCACAGATACTTGTAATGAACTGATGGCATAGTCGTTGATATTATCATGTTGTTGCTACACTTGCTGCATCAGAAGAAAGCTTCGCAAGATGCTTAACATCACGGTATCTCTCGTATTTTTTTTACTCTTTGATTTAAGTTTTGTAATTTGAATTATATTTTTTATAAACCGCCAATCCGCCTGAACCGCCAAGGCAAATTCGTCATTATTTGCCAACCGAACCGTCTGTTTTTGATAAGGAAAATGGCAAATTCTAGTGACACTTTTATCAATCCGCCACCCGCCATACGGTTTCTATTTTTCTCTCAAACCACACCAACCCGCACCGCGCACACCCCTAGCTGTGTGTTCACCTCAAGAGTTTGAGTTGCGTGTTCAGATTTCAAAAACTGTGGGCTGCGTGTTCACCATCAAAAGTTTGGGCTGCGTGTTCAACTTTCAAAAACTGTGGGCTGTGTGTTCACCTCAAGAGTTTGAGCTGCGTGTTCAGATTTCAAAAACTGTGGACTGTGTGTTCACCTCAAGAGTTTGAGCTGCGTGTTCAGATTTCAAAAACTATGGGCTGTGTGTTCACCTCAAGAGTTTGAGCTGCGTGTTCAGATTTCAAAAACTGTGGGCTGTGTGTTCACCTCAAGAGTTTGGGCTACGTGTTCAGATTTCAAAAAACTGTGGGCTGTGTGTTCACCTCAAGAGTTTGGGCTGCGTGTTTAGATTTCAAAAACTGTGGGCTGTGTGTTCACCTCAAGAGTTTGGGCTGCGTGTTAAGATTTCAAAAACTATGGGCTGTGTGTTCATAATCCAACTTTCAAAAAAGTGGGTTGTGTGTTCACCATCAAGAGTTTGGGCTGTGTGTTCAACTTTCAAAAACTGTGGGCTGCGTGTTCACGATAAAAAGTATGAGCTGCGTGTTCAGAAATTCGAGTGATTCAGTTGTGTGTTCAAAATATAAACAGAATGCTATGTTATAGACTAACGTGTTCAAAACAAGCTGTGTGCCCACTCAACAGAATTCTGTGTTGTGAGATATGTGCTAAAATAAGCAGAAATATGGTGTGCAAATGTGTTCAAAACAAGCGGATAAGTATACATAGCGAAAGTATGAAATGTGCATGAAATGCAGAATACATTGCAGAGAATGTAAAAGTGAAGTACATACCTCTCGTGCCTGATGAGAGAGATGAGTCTCTGGCTCCCGTAGCAACAGATCCGTAGGCGCTCGGTCATCAAAGTCAGTGAAATGGTAGAAAGTGGCCTAAGAAAGGACGTGCTCCCGAGGATGGTACCTCTCGGGATCAAACGGCCGAACTCTCGGGGGCAAGGACATGATGTCCGGCTCACCCTCGACACCTAGAGGACCTTCACCATGAGGAAAATGACCCGCCATTTGAAGAAATCTGCAAAAATGAGTAAAATGAGCTAAAATTGGAAAAAGTCAACTCTCGGGAAATGAAAAAGTCAACAAAAGTCAACTCCCGAGAAAATGTTCCAAATGTTGGGACAAACGTACCTCAAGTGGTAAAAATGGAGAAAGAAGCTCCGAAATCAAATTTTAATCGGTCCAAAGTGAAGAAAACTAGAAGATTTCGCGAAACAACTTTGTGTGGGGCATTGTAAAACGCGTATAGAGCGCAGATCTGAGAGAGAAAATGGTCTAGGAAGGAAGAGGGACTGATTTTGGCCTTGAGGTTATGAGGAATAGTGATTGGGACATGTGGATTTAAAGAAACAAGTGTAAAATGACAGAATTGTCCCGGATTTGGACAGGTGGTCGGCCGACCACCTTTCCTGGTAGGCCGACCACCCCATTGCACAAGACCTGGTCGGTGGTCTCCCTAGGTGGTTGGTATCCCTCCTGGGTGGTCTCCAATGACTCTTTATTCTCCCTGCAAATTTTGGTGGTGATCGGAGTCCCCAGCTCTCAAGAAAGTACAAGGAAAGTGCACTTTTCGACGCGAAATCCAATCCTCGACGCATGGCTCGTCATTACTCGCCAAGAGCAAGGTGTATCCTTTTTGAGTACGTTGCGACCCCTCCGAGAGGTAAATCGGAGGTCGCATTTGAGTTGCCCTCATCGAGGCTTGCATTTCTTTGCTCAATGTTTTGTTTCAGACATGCTTTTGAAGTGACACTTATCCTACATTATTATGCACGTCACTTGCATTATTATGCACATTAACTTGCGTTGTCACGCACGTTTCTCTTGCATTGCGGTGCACTTTTCCATCGGCACCATGTCTATCTGCATTCGATATAGTGTTGAACATATGTTGCTAACTATGTTGTGCCTGTTAAGTTTCTCTCTTTTGCAGGCACGATATTGTATGTATAGTTCATTCGAGGCTGGTGCGACCAGACGATATTGTAGGTATGGTTCATTTGAAGCTGGTGCGACCAGACGAACCGGGCAGGTATTGTATCTTCTCCGTGTGAGACGTAGCGAGAATTGAATAATTCTCCGCATTCTTAAACTGCATGAAATGTAGTTTTGCTTTGTATCCTTGCTTAAAACTGTTGCATTTATTGTGAATATTTGCTTCATTACAGCTTACTGCTTCGCATGATCATGAGTTACGTTCGGCTTTGTGCATATCATCGTGCATTTTGCCCCCACCTGCGGGCACGCCTACAGGCCCATCTCTTGTTTATCTCGCCTATTTGTCTAAGTCTTCGGCTTTGTCAAAAATGGGTCGTCTCTGGGTTTGACATTTACTCCCGTCACTTATGACTTTCGAGTTCTGTCAAAGAGGGGCAACTGTAGACACCCCATTTTTGACCGACCTTAAGACTCAGACGTCATCGATTGAGTGCTCGGTGATTGCGCATGTTGTGCTCGTTCTGAGGTTTCGGAGTCTCGGCGGAGAGCCTTGCCTCCGGACTTCGGGACTCTTTTGTGCTTTGCCTCGATTTGCAAACCAAGTTCTGTTTTCTCTTCCCAAAGGGAGGGAGAGGTCTCTTAGACCATCTCTCAGTGGCCGTAGGCTACTTTTCGTGGTCGTAGACCACTGTTCCCGTTTGGAGACCAGTTTCCGATTTTCGAAGCCGTCGGCTGTGCGCGTCGGTTCGGGACCGCTTAACTTTCTCCGTTTGCTCCGGTTTTTGGCACACACCTTGTTTCCTCTCTCTAGAGGGACATTGTGGCTCGGGAGACCACCTTTGTGGTCGCACGCCACTTTCGATGCTCAACAGTCAGTTTTCGGGGGACCCGGCTGCGCATTTTGGCCCCCGAACCCTCGTTTTGCATCCGTCTTGGTTCATTTTTGGCATGGACCTTGTTTTCATTGATTGGAAGGTGGTACAAGGGTGGGAGACCTCCTTTTCTTCTTGGAGATCACTTTTTCCCGCCGGTCGGTTTTTCTTGTCAGGCAGCTGGTCTCCCTAACTTTTAAGCCACATTTACTGGTCTCCCACCATACCACTAGCTTGCATTGAATGAGGAGACCACCCTAGGAGGCTGCCAACCAGCTTTTGAGACCTGAACCTTTTGAACCTGGTTGGTCGACCAGGGCAAGTGGTCGGACAACCACCTGAACTGGTCGGCCAGCTCCCACCTTTTCTATCTCAGTAAGTTGGTTCCAGCTGTGCCAGCTAGGAGGCGCAGACTGCATCCTCCATACACGTGTATGGAGGATATTGGCCCTAGGTTTTAAGCTTCTTGGAGAAGCTTTAGCCTCCCTTGTCTATAAAGAAAGGCCTTCCTTTCCTTGTAGAAGGTTCAGAATTTCCCTAAGGCATATACATATACCTCCCTCTCTATATCTCTATTTTGGCTCCAAAAGTGCTAAGTTCTTGCCCCTTTGCACACTACCTCTTAACCTGACACCTCCAACACCAACCTAAGCTTCTTGGAGGGTCTTGAGAGGTCCTAAGGAGCTGCATTTTTTGTCCATAAGCTACTGGAGTTGCTGAGCTACAAGGGTAATACCCTATTCCCTCTTTTGAGCTTTATTTTGCTCCATCTTTTAGCCATACTTGCAAGCATTTTTGAGCTTTGGTGTAAACTGAAAAAAGTCTTTTTTTGAGGTCCTTAACATGTTTGTTTAAGATCATTTTCCTGTTGGGGGTCATCTACCCCCTTGCATGCTTCATTTCACCTTGTTTTGAGCCATGCATTAAGGCCTTTGTTTTGAGCTTTGTTTGCCCTTTTGACCACTGAAATCCAGCGGATTTTTAGTGGTTATTATGTGTTTTTGAGAGCCAAAATCAGAGAGGGGTGACCCTCTTTCTCCTTGTTTTGATTTCTAGCATATTTGGCCTAACAAAGGAGCCCTTATTTTCATGCTTCCAAGCCATGTTTCAGGCCATTTTTGGTGAGTTTTAGAACCTGAATAGGCTCTGTCCAGAGCTTGTTTTTCCGTTTTGGGTGTCCATCTTGCATGTGTAGATTAACCCTCTTCATAGCCTATCAAAGGAGCATGTCATTCTTGCATGCATTGACCATGTTTCAATGAGTTTTTGGGCTTTATTTGGCATGTCATACCTCTAAATTTTTCTGGTTTAGTGACCTCTTGAATGCTTCATATACTTGTAGCGTAAACCCTCTTCACTAGCTTGTATTGCATGCTATTTTGGTGTTTGATTCTAGCACTTTTTGGCCTTGCCTTAAACTGATCTTGTGCATGTTTTGGACTGACTTAGCTCTATTTTTATGCCTCATGGTTGAATGATGCTTGCTATGCATGGTTGTAGTGTAATACCCTTGCCTAGCCTTAAGTTTTGAAGCCTATTGCATGCTTATACTGAGGTGTTTTCATGTTTTGGGGTCATTGAGCATGTCATGGTGATTGCGCATGTTGTGCTCGTTCTGAGGTTTCGGAGTCTCGGCGGAGAGCCTTGCCTCCAGACTTCGGGATTCTTTTGTGCTTTGCCTCGGTTTGCGAACCAAGTTCTGTTTTCTCTTCCCAAAGGGAATGAGAGGTCTCTTAGACCATCTCTCAGTGGCCGTAGGCTACTTTTCGTGGTCGTAGACCACTCCCTATGCAGGTCCAGATGCAAGCAGAAAAATGATCTAAAGATGAGCTCAAAATGCCATAGAAATTGAAGTCTCAGCAAATGGTCTAATAGGATATTAAGAAGGACTCTAAACACATGTTAAAGAGTGAAAACATGGGATTATAGGCATACAAGTAGCTAAATGACATGCCTTAATTGCCCAAACCATGAAAGACACCTCAGTAATAAGTCATGCAATAGCTTCAAAGTTAGTAGGCAGGGTATTACATACAACCATGTTCATGCAAGCTCATTTCACCCATGAGGCATAAAAACAGAGCTAAGGCAGTCCAAACATGCACAAGATCAGTTTAAGGCAGGCCAAAAAGTATAGAATAAAGGACCAAAATAGCTGCCTATGAGACAGGCTAGTGAAGAGGGTTTACGCTACGAAGTATATGAAGCATTCAAGATGGTCACTTAAACCAAAATTTCACAGGTATGACATTCGCAATAAAGCCCAAAAACTCATTGAAACATGTCATGCACTTACAGTAATGACATCCCTTTGAATGTGCTATGAAAGGCTAGATTACACATGCAAGATGGACACCAATAACGGGAAAAACAAGTCTTGGATTAGAGCCTTGTCAGGTTACAAACTCACCAACAGAATGTTGTAAACATGGCTGTGGAAGCATTGGAAATAAGGGCTCCTTTGTAGGCCAAATATGGCTAGAACAATAACAAGGGAGAGGAGGGCACCCTCTCTGATTTTGGGCTTCCAAACCATAAAAAACTAAATAATCCGTGGATTTCAGTGGTCAAAAGGGAAACAAAGCTAAAACAAAGGCTAATCGCATTGGCTCAAAAACAAGAGTGAGAATGAAGCATGCAAGGGGGTAGATGACCCCAACAGGAAAATGATCTTAAAAAATGTTAAGGACTCAAATAAAGATTCTTTTTTCCAGGTTTCACCAAAGCTTAAAATGCTTGCAAGTATGCTAAGCAGATGGAGGCAAATAAGAGCTCAAAAGAGTAATAGGGTGTTTTGACCCCTTGTAGCTCAGCAACTTCCAGCAGCTTATGGACAAAAAATATGCAAGCCCTAGACCTCTCAGACCCTCGAAGCTTTAGGTTGTTTGGAGGTGTTGAGGGTTAAGAGGTAGGTGTGCAAAGGGGCAAGAACTTAGCACTTTTGGAGCCAAAATAGAGAATAGAGAGGAGGTATATGTATCCCTTAGGGAAATATCTGACTTCTACAGGAAGGAAGGCCATTCGCTTTATTAGACAGGAGGCTAAAGCTTCTTCCAAGAAAGCTTAAAACCTAGGGCAATATCCTCCATACACGTGATGGGGGATGCAGTCTGGCTCCTAGCTGTGCAACAGCTGACAACACTACTGAGATAGAAAATGTGGGAGCGGCCGACCGGTTAGAGGTTGTCGAGTCGCTGGTTCTGGTGCCGGAACTCAGGTCTCTCACGAGCTGGTCGAGCCGCCGGGCTCCAGTATGCAAGTAAGGATGTGGAGATCAGTCGTATAAATGGTTGGCTTAAACGTCTAGGGATGACGCTCGCTCACAAGCAAAGAACCTAGGACGGGGAAGACATGGTTAGATCTGCCTTAAATCAGGATAACTACGACAAGAAACGTGGGGGAAGGTCTCAGAAGAAGTGATTCCGCACCTTTGGTACCACCTTCCAATGAAATGAAAAACAAGTGTCATGCCAAAAATGAACCAAAGGATGCAAATGCGGGTTCGGGGGCCAAAATGGCGCAGCGGGTCCGAAACTGACTGTTAGAGCATTCGAAAGTAGGCTGTGTGCGACCACAAAGTGGCTCTTCCGAGCCAACATGTCCATCTAAGAGAGAGAAATCAAGGTGTGTGCCAAAATTCGGAGCAAACGGAGGAAGAGTTAATGGTCCCGAACGAGGCGACACGGACCGACAGGCTTCGAAACGACAAACTGGTTCTCCAATCGGGAAAGTGGTCTAGACCTACGATAAAGTAGCTACGCCAATGAGAGATGGTCTAAGAGACCTCCTTCCCTCTTGAAGAGTAAAAACAGAACTTGGTTCGCAAAACGAGTGCAAACGACAAAAGAAGGTCCCGAGTCGGAGGCAAGGCTCTCCGAGAGACTCCGAAATACCTCAGAACGAGACAATGGTCGCAAGTCACGAGCGCGTCAATCGATGACGTCTGCAGTCATAAGGTGGCAAAAATGGGTGATCTGTACAGTTCCCCTCTTTGACAGAACTCGAAAGTCATAGTGACGGGAGTGAAGAATCAACCCATAGAGACGACCGGTTTTTGACAAGGCGAGAACTTAGAGAAATAAGGCGAAGATGGAAACAGAGATGGGCCGTGAGGCGTGCCGCAGGCTGGGGCAAAATGCATGAATGATATGCACAAAGCACGTAACGTAACTCATGATCATGCACGAAGTAAGGTATGAACGTGACATATTCACAATTAAATGCAACAGTATTAAGGCAGGAGATAGAGCAAAACTCCATTTCATGCAGTTTAAAGAATGCGGGAGATTTTCAATTCTCGCCTACGTCTCACATCGGAGAAGATACAATGACCTGGCGTTCGGTGGTCGCACCATGCTTCAAATGACCATACCTACAGATACATCTCTGGTACCGTCCTCGAAACTGATAACATAAATATCGGCTCAAAAGAAGAAATGTACAACAGGCAACCCTTCGCGTTACAAATATGTTAAACTATGGAATTGCCGATGACATCGCGTGCTACATGGGAACAGTACACCGCAATGGCAAGAGAAACGTACGTACAACTGCGAAGTTAAATGTGCATAATAATGAAGTGACGTGCATAAATATGTAGGAAAGATGCGGACTTCAAAAGATGTTGAAACAAACATGAGCAAGAGAAATGCAAGCCCTCGACGAGGCAACTCAAACTGCGACCTTCCGATATACCTCTGCGGAGGGGTCGCAACGTACTCAAAAAGGATACACCTGCTACTTGGCGAGTAGACAGAGCATGCGTCGAGATGGTGAGTTCGTGGATTTTCGCCGCCGGAAAAGTGCGACTTTTCCTTGTTACTTTTTTTGAGAGCGGGATCTGGATACACCAAAAATTTTGAGGGAGAATAAAGAGTCATTGGAGAGCCACCCAGGAGGACATACACCACTAGGAGAAGCCATCCGACCAGGTTCTTGTGCCAAGTGGGAGCGGCTCAGAAGTGGATTCGGCCTTACCAGGAAATGGTGGTCTGCGGCGACCACCTGTCAAATTCCTGGACAATTTCTGGTATTTTACACTGTGTTTGCTTTATCCATTCCCAATATAGATTCTCATAACTCCAAGGCCGAAATTAGCCGCTCTTCCTTCCTAGCATTTTCTCAATCATCAGATCTGCGCCTTATACCGTTTACAATGCCCGTTGATGTCTGGGAGACAGAAAGTTGAAGATGAAAGTGTTCGGAACATCTTCCTCTTTCTGTCATCTTTTGGACCGGAGTTAAATTTGATTTCGGAGCTTCTTTCTCCACTTTTCACGACTTGAGGTAACGTTTGTCCATTTGGAATATTTTTCTGGAGTTGACTTTGTTGACTTTTATTTCACCCTATAGTTGTGTCTTCTATCTTAATACTCATGGTTTTAGAGAGTTGTCTTGAAAGAGTGAGCAGGGTCATAATTGTGGCATGAGTTGGACTTCAGGTAGGCCGAGGTGTGGGGTGAAGACGCGAATGACATCAATGGTCCTCCTCCCCCGGAGAGTTCGGGCGTTTGAATCCCGAGAGTACATCCTGGGAAGCAAACGTCCTTCTCAGTGCCCTTACTACATTTCATCGACTTGTTGAGGAGCGCCTCGGATCTGTTGTCGGGAGGCCAGAGACTCATTTCTCATTCAGGCACGAGAGGTATGTACTGTCATTTTACATTTCTTGCATATGTATGTTTGCATTTCGATGCCACTTTCATACTTTTCTGTATGCTATATTATCGCGATGTTCTTGAACCACATTTGCACACCATATTCTTGCTTATTTAGCACATATCTCACAAACAGAATTTACTGGGAGTGGGCACACAGCTTGTTCTGAAACACTTAGTCTAGTATAAACAAGCATTGGTTTGATTTTGCAAAGCTCAACATCCAATTACTGACATCAACTGATCTGACACGCATATACTTGTTATCGTGAACACGCAGCACACAGTTTTGAAAGGTTGGAACACCGAGCCTCAACGTCTTGATGGTGAACTACACAAGTCCCACTTTTGAAAGTGAACACGTTACAAAAAAATACAATTAATTAATTTCTGGGATGGTTCTTGATATTGATGCGTTTTGATATTTCCTGGGATGTTCTATCGTATCTTTGGTATGGTTTTGTTATGCTGGGTTGATGTGCTGTGGTTTTTTTGATTGGTGGTATTGTTATCTAGTTATTTATTTATTTTTATTTCTTTATGTATTATGCGTCCGCTTTGTCCTAACTATACCTAATATGACTAATGCAACACATGCAATAATCGCCAACTAAATAGGCTCGTCTGATTAACTATTGGCCATATGATCATTTGATTAATATGCAAGTCTAAGCCACTATTCAACGAAGTATTGAAATGAAATGCATTTAGAATGATGCGCCAAGCCTCGGTACATGTAAGAACAAGATGATATGGATGCAAGGCAAAGGTATGCTAATTGAAACGTGATGGCTCCTAATCTAATCCATTTCCGTAAGTGGATAAATAAGAGATGCGAGAAAGACATGGGGATTGGCAAGTACACATGATTACATTATGCTCTCACAAGGAGACTCGAGATTATGAATGAATAAGCTAGCAGCTAATTAACTTAATTATTACAAAACCTTGAACCAAATAATTAACTAAACTACTAAGCTATTTAAGAATTTAACTAGGCTAAAACTTAATAAATATTACAACACGAATTAATTCAATTAATCTAAACTAATTAAAGAAGTAAACAACATTAGCTACCATACTTAATTAATTATTACAATACAAATTAAATTAGTCTAACAAACTACTTAACTAATTATACTATGGAGAAGTGGTTTAGAAATACTCCGCGATTTAGTCAAACGTCTTGACCTTTGATGCTTAACCTAAAAAATGACGGTGAAACATCCGGATCGGGGCGTCGAGTTTAGCAGTCCGAATGAACGAAGTTAGTATGCTCTTCAAGTTTATTTTCTATCTCAAGTTATTTTATATATTCTCACATACCTCTCTTTGGTTGACGTTCATTTTATATTCCCTTTGGGCCCCAAGGTCGGGCCCACTCTTAATCTCGCCACCCTGATTGCCTTACGGCCCTTTGATGGTGCTGTTCCCATTCCGTTCTCCATATGGCCGATCTGTACATTGGCTTCAAGAGCCTTAGATTATGCGAATTAATTCGGCCAGATGTCTCCAAATTATCTTGGCCTTCCTCAAGTACAATTATTCGGCCCCTACAATTGCCCCCCAAACATCCCAACCTAACGCCAAGTAGTCGCATGTTTGGTTTAACATGTGGAAATCAAGAATTACGCGCTTGTATTCCTTTCCAATACTGAACGCGTCAAAACGACTATCGTTAGAAATCATTACATATTTCCTGCCCCTTCGTACGCGTTGTTCATTTAATGCGACATAACCGTGTTTGTCCCTTCGATATTTTTTGGAATTGCAAAGCTTTTTTAAATTCACCCTCTGCCAACTCACGACCTTCTGCCAACTTCCATCTGCTTCCCATTGTCCTTTCTCTCTACCTTTGTAAGTTCTGCTCTTTCTTGCATTTCTTCCTCATTTCCAACTCTAATTTCTTGCTTTGTTT
>NW_021025018.1:339013-415230 GCF_004153795.1 Camellia sinensis
GTTGAGTACGTTGCCGAATCCCTGGATGAGTGGGGAAATCGGAGGGTCGCAATTTTGCGAGTTGTCGCTCATCGAGGCTGTAGTGCATGGGTCGCTATGTCTTGCTCAATGTCTGCGGTTTATCTTCCACTGTTTTCAGACAATGCTATATAATATGAAGTGACAACTTAATACATACTATTATGCCCACGTTCACTGGTGCCCCCATATATTTGCACATTTAACTTTGCGTTGTCACGCACCGTTTCTCTCTGGCATTGCAGTTGCCACTGGTTTCCATTAGGCACATGTCTATCCGATTCCGAATAGTTGTTGAAACATATGTTTGCTAAACTACTGTTTGTGCCTGTTTAAGTTTTTCTCTCTTTGCAGGCACGATATTGTATGTATAGTTTCATTCGAGGCTGGTGCGACCAGACGATATTGTAGGATGGTTCATTTTGAAACTGGTCGACCAGACGAACCGGCGGTATTGTATCTCTCCGTGTGAGAACGTAGCGAGAATTGAATATTCTTCCGCGATTTCTTAAACTGCATGAAAGAGTTATTGCTTTGTATCCTTGCTTAAAACTGTTGCATTTATTGTGAATATTTGCTTCATTACAGCTTACTGCTATTCGCATGATCATGAGTTACGTTCGGCTTTGTGCATATCATCGTGCATTTTGCCCCCACGCTGCGGGCACGCCTACAGGCCCATCTCTTGTTTATCTCGCCTATTTGTCTTAAGTCTTTCGGCTTTGTCAAAAATGGGTCGTCTCTGGGCTTTGACATTCTACTCCCGTCACTTAAGACTTTCGAGTTCTGTCAAAGAGGGGCAATCTGTTTAGACACCCCATTTTTGACCGACCTTATAGACTCAGACGTCATCTGATTGAGTGCTCGGTGATTGCGCATGTTGATTTGCTCGTTCTGAGGTTTCGGATTCTCGGCGGAGAGCCTTGCCTCGAAGCTTCGGGACTCTTTTGTGCTTTGCCTCGATTTGCAAACCAGTTCTGTTTCTCTTCCCAAAGGGAGGAGAGGTCTTCTTAGACCACTCTCAGTGGCCGTAGGCTACTTTTCGTGGTCGTAGACCACTGTTCCGTTTTGGAGACCAGTGTCCGATTTTTCGATAGCCTGTCGGCTGTGCGCTGTCGGTTCTGGACCGCTGTTAACTTTTCGTTCGTGATTGCTCTTGTTTTTTGGCTAACACCTTGTTTCCTCTCTTCTAGCAGGGACACTTGTGGCTCGGGAGACCACCTTGTGTGGTCGCACGCCATTCGATTGCTCAACAGTCAGTTTTTCGGGGAACCCGGCTGCGCCATTTTGGCCCCCGAACCCTCGTTTTGCAATCCGTCTTGGTTCATTTTTGGCATGGACCTTGTTTTCATTGATTGGAAGGTGTGACAAGGGTGGAGGGACTCTCGTTTCTTTCTTGGAGATCACTTTTCCCGCCGGCGTGTTTCTTGTCAGGACAGCTGGTCTCCTAACTTTAAGCCACATTTACTTTGTCCCACCAATCACTAGCTTGCATTGAATGAGGAGACACCCCTAGGAGGCTGCCAACCAGCTTTTTGTAGACCTGAACCTTTTGAACCTGTTGGTCGACCAGGGCAAGTGGTCGGACAACCACCTGAAACTGGTCGGCCAGCTCCCACCTTTTCTATTCTCAGTAAGTTGGTTCCAGCTGTGCCAGCTAGGGAGCGCAGACTTGCATCCTCCATACACGTGTATGGAGGATATTTGGCCCTAGGTTTTAAGCTTCTTGCGAGAAGCTTTAGCCCCCCTTGTCTATAAAGAAAGGCCTTCCTTCCTTGTAGAAGGTTCAGAATTTACCCTAAGGCATATACTATATATACCTCCCTCCTATTCTATTTTTGGCTCCAAAAGTGCTAAGTTCTTGCCCCTTTGCACACTACCTCTTAACCTGACACCTCCAACACCAACCTAAGCTTCTTGGAGGTCTGAGAGTCCTAAGAGCTGCATTTTTTGTCCATAAGCTGCTGGAGTTGCTGAGCTACAAGGGTAAACCCTATTCCCTCTTTTTAGCTTTATTTTGCTCCATCTTTTAGACCATACTTGCAAGCATTTTTAAGCTTTGGTGTAACCTGAAAAAAGTTCTTTTTTTGAGGTCCTTAACTTTTTTTAAGATCATTTTCCTGTTGGGTCATCTACCCCTTGCATGCTTCATTTCATCCTTGTTTTTGAGCCAATGCATTAAGGCCTTTGTTTGAGCTTTGTTTGCCCTTTTGACCACTGAAATCCAGCGGCATTTTTAGTGGTTATTATGTGTTTTTAGAGCCAAAATCAGAGAGGGTGCCCTCTCTCTCCTTGTTTGATTTCTAGCATATTTGGCGCCTAACAAAGGAGCCCTTATTTTCTGCTTCCAAGCCATGTTCAGGCATTTTTGGTGAGTTTTAGGACCGCAATAGGCTCTTCAGAGCTGTTTTTCTTGGATGAAGGGTCCATCTTGGCATGTGTGATTAACCCTCTTCATAGCCTATACAAAGGAGCATGTCATTCTTGATGCAGTTGACCATGTTTCAATGAGTTTTGGGCTTTATTTGGCATGTCAAACCTCTTAATTTTTCTGGTTTAGTGACCTCTTGAATGCTTCATATACTTGTAGCGTAAACCTCTTTCACTAGCTTGTATTGCATGCTATTTTGGTTTTGATTCTAGCACTTTTGGCCTTGCCTTAAACTGATCTTGTGCATGTTTTGGACTGCACTTAGCTCTTTTTTATGCCTCATGGTTGAATGATGCTTGCTATGCATGGTTGTAGTGTAATACCCTTGCCTAGCCTTAGTTTTGAAGCCTATTGCATGCTTATACTGAGGTGTTTTCATTTTTGGGGCCATTGAAGCATGTCATTTTTAGAGCCTATACTTGTGCCATATCCCATGTTTTCCACTCTTTAAATGTGTTTGAGAGTCGTGCTTAAATACCTTATTTATGGACCATTGCATGAGCTCTATTTCTATGCATTTTGAGCCATCATTTTAGACCATTTTCCCATTGTCATGGACCTGCATAGGACTGTTTGGGGCTGGTTTGGCCATTTGAGTATTGCTTTGCATGCCTATAGTGTAATCCACTTCACTAGTTTCGGTATTTGGGCCACCTAGCATGCATTGTGTGAGGTGTTTGCATGATTCGGGACCATCTTGCATGTCATTTCAGAGCTGAAAAATGTGTGATTGTATGCCATATTTCATCCCTTGCCATGCTTTGGTAGAGTTGCATTTGGTGCCTTAGGTTTGGTCCCTTGCATTCGTGCATATTTGCATGTGTTTTCGTTGCCCAATTTCATCATGCTTGGCCACTAATTTGGGTGTGGCTAAGGCTCACCTATCTTGGTTTAAGTCCATCTTGCATTGTATATGCCATTTAGTCCTTGTTGCTGCATGATTGACCATTGCATTGTGTATGCCTTGATTATTTCATTGTTAGTCTCCATGTGTGCATTGCGTATGCCATATAGTTTTCATGTGCATTGAATATGCCATTGATTATTTCATAGCATTGTGTATGCTAGTAGCATGTTTGCATATCATCATTTGCATGTTTGCATCATTTAGTGGCATTATGTTTAGGTTGCATGTTAGAGTTGCATTCATGTATGCCATGTGTATTGCATTGTGTTTGGAGTAGGGTTTAGTTCAGACACGGGAAACGAGTGACGTTTCGTACTCTAAGTGACGAAACGTGCCTCGATTCTCGGTCGCCGACACTCCGGATTACCCATGATGGAGTTTAGGCCTTGTTGTGTTTATATGTGCATTCATTTTACATCGAGTCGTGCAATCCGACTCCTCGGCCATCATGCATCGAGATGTGTGATTGGTGGCATGAGGATCAAGGACTACACTCCCTAAAGCTTATGCAATAATGGGGAGAGTGGTCGTGCACACATATATTGAAAATACTTTGTCATGCCCCTTTCTTGCTCTCTGTTGCAACAAACCGAGAGCCAACAGCAAAAACTGGTCGGTAGTATCCCTACAACATGGTGGAGTTTCAGCCTTCTAGAGTTTTGTTCAGTGTTCTGGGACCAGTTGCAAACAGAGGCAAACCGGGGCATCGCGATGGATTTTCCGGCAAGGCGACTCGAGCATGCATGCATTCCTTGTCATTCAAGACCGAGCTGAGGCAGTCCATTTCATATGTTTTGCATGCTAGCTTATTTATTTTAGTTAATTTGTTAATTAATTAGGGTTGTGTAATAATTAGCTGTAATTCGTTATGCATTCGGTTGTGTATTATTTATTCGGACCCTCCGAGGAGGGCAATGTTGTAATAAGTGTGCGTGTGTGTGATGTATGTCTTCGAACCCCACGTCTTTCTTCCTTTTATTTACCAGCTTATGATGGTTAGTTTTAGGGCACATTTAAATTAGCATCCTTATGCTCATATATTTGCATCCATTCATCTGTTTTGCATGCACCGGGCTTGGCGCGTCATGCTAACTGCATTGTATTTCAATTCCAAGTTGAATACGTGTATCGATTGTTGCATCTCATATTTCATCTTAGAATAGCCGAGCCTATCGTAGTTGCATTTTTGCATGTGTTTGCATTAGGCATTTTTAGTATAGTTAGGATTCATGCATGATTTCTAATTAGCTTCTTTCTTTGGCTCGGAGTACTCGGTAAGTGTTTATACTTTAGCATCCTTGCATGTGTGTGAGTGACTTCCATGATAGCATGCTTGCCATGAGGCTATGTGCTCATGTGATATAACTTCCTGAATGCCTGTGGGTGAAGGTTGGGTTGCTTGAATTGGAATAATTCGTCGAAACCCGTGTTTTAGCCTACTTGCGAGTAGCAAACTTCAATCCATTTTCAAAACAAACGGATATGTGATGCTTTGTTCCAACTTAGGCAATCTAGTCTATACTTGTATGCTGTGTGCATCATATAGTAATTCTAGGCTAATAACCGGAATAAGAGCACATAATGTTTTCAAAACTGGATATCATGGTTAGTAGATACCGATCTTTGATCGGGCGAGCGGGGGTGCTCACGAAGTGACCTTCCCCAATCGTACCCAAGTTCCCGAGCTGAGGCAACTTTGGTAATGACGAACACGTGTTAGGGTTTCCTAAATTCTCCCAAAATAAAATATTTAGGTGGCGACTTTGTATCTGGCAAAACAGTCCATGTTTGGCACTTCTTTCTAAAAATCAGTTTTCCAAAACAATTTACCGGATTTGGACTCTTTGATGATTCATCAGTCTTGCATTGCACTCCGCGAGATTAGATACAGGATCGTGACATTGTGTCCGAACTGTAGTAAACTCCAACGAACAAAACGGGATTCCTTCCCGGAACGTTCGGGGACGTCTACACTATGCAATATAATGCTTAAATGATCAAACCACCTCTAGACAGACTTCAAACATGCCAAAATAGTGGCCAAAAAGTGCTAAGATAGTAGCATGAAAAGTAAGAAAATCATGCTCATGTATTGGCTCACAAACAAGGCATAAAGGCACAACTCTCAAAAACAATGAAAGAGTGATATGTGTGAGAGTGTGACAGAGAAATATGCTCTGAAATCACATGCTCAATGTCAATATATCATGCAAACATCACAAGCAAAGCATGCTAGGGGCCTCAAAACATAAGGTTAGTCAAGGCCTTTGCACTACAACCATGCATAACAAGTCTCATATGACCAAAACCACTGAAAATAGAGTTTAAGCATGTTAAATCAAGGCCAAAAACATGCTGGAGTGGAGCCAACACATGCTAGAATAATAGGCTAATACATCAAGTATGTTAAGCTAGCATTCATGATTACACTACAAGTGTAAGAAGCAAGTAAGAGGTGACTCAACCAGCCCAAAATAGAGCTATAACATGTTAAAATAGTCACAAAAACATGCTGAGATAGAGCCTCAAGGAGGTAAAAATACATGCACATATGTTAAGCCATTAACACGTGCAAACAAGATACAAAGAGGGAAGGCCACCCCCTCCTATTTTGGACCTCAAAACCAAGTTTCTACCACTGAAAAACCTCTGAGTTTCAGTGGTAGAAAGGCCAAACAAAGGGTGTTTCAAAAGTTTAAGAAGATGGCTCAAAAGGCTTTACGAGCCAAAGAGCAAAGAGAGGGAACCACCCTCTAACCACACAAGGCTCAAATCAAAATTTTAAGACCTTAAAAATAGAACTTTTTAGAGGCTAAAACCAGCTTTAAAGTAGCACACAAAGATGGCAAAGCAATGAACTAAGACAAAGATTAAAGGAGGGAAATTTTACCTTTGAAGCACAGCACTAAAACAGCAAGCAAACAGCCAAATTTCTGAGCCAAAACCACTCCAAGGAGCTCAAA
The DNA here is from genome assembly GCF_004153795.1 of Camellia sinensis. Lineage (NCBI taxonomy): Eukaryota > Viridiplantae > Streptophyta > Magnoliopsida > Ericales > Theaceae > Camellia > Camellia sinensis. The sequence continues at coordinate 345,333 of NW_021025018.1, forward strand.
CAAGGCCTCCAAGAGCTTCAACTCTAAGGTAGAGGTTTTTGGCTAAGGGTGCTAGTGCAAATATGTAGTGAAAATACACTTTTAAGCACAAAATATAAAGAGAGAGTATTCTAGAGAGAGAGGAGAGAGATATAGCTCAGCTCAAACTTTGTAACCCTTTGCATGCATATAGATGAGCTCTATATATAGGAGATACAAGGAGCCTTCAAACAAATCCAGCCCTCCACGTGCATGCAGATGAGCTCATCTGTGCAAACAGCTATCAAAATATCTGCAAAAATATCTACTAACGCATTGGTGGCCGGCTGGCCATCAGTGGTGGCCGGCAGTGGCCTCATTGATGGCCTGCAGGGCAAAGCCCATGGCCAGCAACCATCAATGATGGCCTGCAGGCCATCAATGGCATCACTAAGCAAAGACCAACACATGGTCCAAATATGAGACGGAATGGAAATAGGGTCTGAAAAGATCGAACCTAGAGCATTCCGTCGCGAAAGTTAAGTACTCGACAAGCAATCAAACTTGTTGCTGGATGTACCCTACAAGAACATCCAAGTATTGAGGACGGTCAAAAATGGGATGTCTACAGTTGCCCCTCTTTGACAGAACTCGAAAGTCATGAAATAGCGGCAGTGAATGTCAAAGCCACAGACAACCCATTTTTGACAAGGCCGAAGACTCAAACAAACAATCAAGATAATAGTATAGATGCGCCCGCAGACTGGGGCAAAATGAAAATGATAAGCATGATGCAAGAGCATAACTTATGATCATGCAAAGAGGGCTGTAATGAAGCACTTATGCAAAATAAATACAACATTTTAAGCAAATCGACAAGTTACATTAGTCTTACATATTTCAATAGAAAGGATGTAAGAAAATTATGCAATCTTCACTGCGCCTCACATAGGAAAGGCTAAAAGCGACTACCGGGAATACCCGAAGTCTCAAACAAAACACCACTTAACGTATCACACGCGAGAGAGGAAAAGGTAACACCTCTCAGCGTATCACATGCGAGAGAGGGAAAGGCAACACCTCTCAGTGTATCACACGCGATAAAGGGAAAGGCAACACCTCTCAGCGTATCATACGCAAGAGAGGGAAAGGCAACACCTCTCAGCGTATCACACGCGAGAGAGAGAAAGGCAACACCTCTCAGCGCATCACACGCAAGAGAGGGAAAGGCAACACCTCTCAGCGTATCACACGCGAGAGAGAGAAAGGCAACACCTCTCAACGCATCACACGCGAGAGAGGCAAAGGCAACACCTCTCAGCGCATCACACGCGAGAGAGGAAAAGGCAAGCGGTGCAAACACCGAAGGGTGGCACAAACATCGGAGCATATTCCAATGCTTTCAACAGGGAGTCAATGTAAACACCAGACATACCCGGGTGTTTCTAACCAACGGAATGTCAGTGTAGACAGTGGGTGTACCCGGATGTCTCTAACCAACGAGATGACGGTGTAGACATCGGGCGTACCCGAATGTCTCTAACCAACGAGATGAGGGGGAGGAATGGTTCTACCCGGGATTCCTCTGAATGAACCGTACATACAATATCGTACATGCAAAGAAAGAAACTTGATAGGTATAATGCAATACAATGCATGTCTCACGCGAGACGAATGATCATAACATGATGTTGAGGTATTCTCAAAGCAGAATATGCAAGAAATAGAGCATATTCTATGCAAGATAATCAACGATGCATACTCTATGCGACAACTCAGAATGCATGTTCCATGTATCGTGCAAAAGCAATGGACACTCTATGCAACGACCAAAACATGTGTGGCAAAAACAACTCAAAAGGCAACTCCCAATTTACCTCTCGGAGAGTTGTAATATGTTAAAAAGGATACACCTTATGTGTGTTGAAGGGCGATGATCACCGCGCACGGAGAACATAATTCTGGGCTTCAGCGGAGGCATTTTGAATCAAACTTTGAGCATACCTTGCATTTCTTGGAACCTAAAGACACATATCAAGGTAAAAGAGGCAGGGGGAGCTGGTGGAGGCCTGTCGGACATCAGGGGAAGCTGCCAGTCCCCTGCCGGCCATCAGTGGAATCTGCCGGCCAACAATAAAGAAGTGTCGGCCATCGATGTGCCACTGCCGGCCATCGATGGTAGATTGGGGCAGATTGGTCTTTTCAGCCGTGGCTCTTTAAATACACACAAAACCACTTCATTTCCTTACAAACCCTTGCACGAAATTGCTCTCCCTTGCTCTCTAGGTTCTCTTTCTCCTTAGATCTGCGCATTCTACGCATTTCCCAACACCTTAGGCACATTTTCTTCGCGAAAACCTTCTTGTTCTCTTCGATTTGAACCTATCAGAATTTGATTTCGACGCTTCTTTCGTCACTTCCACCATTCAAGGCTCATTCCCCTCGAGTTTCTTCCAAGGTTAGTACACTTTCTTGGGTTTTGACTTTTCTTTGACTTTTTCTCTCTCCTAGGGTTTGACTTGTTCAAAGTTTCACCATTTTCCGCATTTGTCCTCATTTTTGCTTATTTTGCATCTATTTCAGATGGCAGATGATGTCCCACATAACGGGGGCTTCCCCGCGCTTCCTCCGGTAGAGTTTGCAGTGGATTTTGAAGCCGAGCCGGAGGCCGAGCTTGAGCCATTACCGCCGAGCATACGCCCTTTTGATCCGGCGAGGTATCACCCCAAGACTCACATTATACCCACTGCGGGAGGCATCAAAGCCTTCACCGACTTTGCTGAGGACGTGCCAGACGTCCTACTAAGAGAGCCTACGTCTCACTTGTCGGCCATTGCCGTAGAGGTACGAACTCCGCTTTTCTGCAGTACTACTTTCAGTTATTCGCATTTCTTGTACTGTTTTAATCTGATTGCATCACATGCCTTGATTTGACTGTATTTCATACATCATTGCTTCACATTCACTGTACTTCCATCTGTACTTTCAACTGTACTTGATTTGATTGCATCTCATGCATTACTACAGGGCGGATCCCGCTCCTTCAGAAGCTATGGCACGACGACAGCCCGAGACTAGTACCATGAGTTGCCAGCCAAGGTCTGCAACATCATTGACGAGACTGGCTTTGGTCTGTTTTGCTCCAGCTTGACACGGGTCGTAGCGAGTCGCCCTCTCTTAGGAGCTCTCATGGAGAGGTGGTGGGATACCATCAACTCCTTCCACTTCTCCACGATGGAGGAGATGACAATGACTCCCTACGACTTTGCCATGATCACGGACTTAGGCGTGGGAGGTGATCCGATTCCTCTCGACCCTAACATGGGGGAGTGGGAGGTTGCATGGACCGCATTGCTCGAGGCACGCCCACACTTCGAGCAGGCATGGTCAGATATAGTTGGTTCGAGGAGCAGTTTAGAGGAGAGGAGCCCGAGACAGTTGAGGAGACAGAGCAGTATACTAGGGGCTTCCTCATGTTCCTGTTCGATACCACCTTGTTTTCCAACAGGTGGAATACCGTAGGTCTATACTTTCTGAGCGCATTAGTTGTACTCCATCCAGTCCAGTTCTACGACTGGGGTGGAGCCGGCCTCACCACTCTATATGGATACATGAGCTCGACTTCTTGGATGAGCGGGACCTTAATCGTGGGCTACTGGCGGGCCTGGAAGGTACATAGCTTAGTTTTCCCTTTTCACTTTACATTTTCTGCTTAGCATTTCTTGCTTTACTGTATCTGCATGCTTTCTGCCTTGCATTCCTACTTTCTGCTCTGCATTTTCGGTGTCTACTCCTATACTGTACTGATTACATTTTCCCTATAGTTGTGGGTGTACGCATACTTCCCAGCTCTTGCTCTAGAGCCTGTAGAGGAGACCCCGGTTACAGTTCCGTTCTCTCGGGTATACGATGGCCAGCTCCGTCATAGGACCCGGGAGAAGTTCGTGTTCTTCCAACAGTACTTCAACACGATCACGGCGCACGAGGTAAGCCAAAACAAAGTCATCTCGCTTTTCAATCAATCTTGATACACGCACATTAGCCGATTGACAACGACTAATCATCTGTTGATGCTCTTGTCTTTCAGATCACGTGGCAGCCATGGGATGCAATACCATCAGGGCTTGGAGCCCAGTACGAGACAACCAAGGTTGTTGTTCGCTATCATATCCTCCTCGAGGGCCCAATCTGCCGGGCTTGGTTCTTCGGCGAGCGCTTCACACGCCAGACTCTAGGACTGCATGCCCCGTTCATACCGATGGCACCTCCACTCCAGTATCGATGAGAGAGACACACAGACTTTCTGCTGAGGAGGTGATCCAGTTTATAGTAGGGCTGGAGACGGAGTACTTCCATGCAAAGGGCGACTACGCGACCTTCATCCAAACTCATCTGATGCCGCCTTTGACCGGCGTTCGCCATGGTGAGGGGGCGAGAGCTCCAGCTGCGAGAGAGAGAGGTAGAGGGGCCAAAGCGACCAGGTCTCGTAGAATAAGAGATTTTAGGGATAGGCAGAGACAGGGATGACAAGAGTTGCCTACCTCAGTGACTTAGTGACTTATCGGAGATAATCTGAGAAGACTTTCCAGATCCCCATTGAGCCCGCACCAGCTAGTTATGCACTTGTCGGAGTTCGAGGCCCGATCCTGGTATGCACTAAACTTTACATTTTGCATATTTACTTCATTTCAATTATGCTTTATAGAATACTGATCCCTTCAATGCACTTGCAGGCACCCATAGAGTACACAGGGCAGGCCCTTAAGCTAGTGGCTTCCTTGACAGAGATGGTACAGACGAGCCTGGATTTGCTCAGCCTCTACAGGATCCCGGTAATTTCTTTCAATCTGCACTTCACATCACAAAGTTTTTCTGCTAGCACACTAGCATTGCAACTGTTCCATACTACACTGAACTAATACATTGCACTAGAACACCGCATTGATAGACTGTTCCCATATACTACCTACGGCACACATACACTGTAATCATTTACTACTCATTGCACATTATCTTTTGCATCTAATATACATCGCAACTCTAACGCATCTTAACAAAACTTCCCTTTTCAGATTCCTTTCGAGATGCCAGCCGCATCGGGTGCCCCAGCAGGAACAGCCGCAGGACCTTCAGTTCCTCCCCCAACAACAGAGAGAAAAGGGAGGCAAGCTCAAGCATGCAGCCGAGGTAGAGCTAGAGGCATCCGTGGCAAAAGTGGCCCTTCAGAACCCATTATGGGTGATGATGACGATGAGACGAGCGAGGAGGCTGAGGCAGCGAGTCCACAATCCGAGTCATCTGATAGAGGAGACGACGATGCCAGCTCGGATTCTGCCAGTAATGAGGCTGGAGAGGCTGAGGAGGGTTCCAGTTCAGGCTCAAATCTAGCTTCAGACAGTGGTGCCAATGGTGACAGTGCTACAGAGGCTGCTCAGCTGAGGAAGAGGACGAAGAGGGCCTCTCGAGCTTGAAATAGTCGACACTGCTTTAGATGCTTTTAGCTTTGTTTTCCTTTGTTTTTGCTTTGTTTCTCTTTTTGCTAGTAGTGTTAGCACATTGTACAGCCTTAGGAAGTTTTATTTTCTTAAAACTTGTACCCGTTTGCAAAAAAAGAAACCATGATTGGAATGAAAACTCAGCTTTGGTTTAAAAAGTATTGCACTTTACATTCTAAGCATCACATAACATCGTACAGCATGAAAACGAGATTGATCTTAGTTTGAAAACTGCACATTCGAATTGCATTTCTCTAAGTCAGGTAGTGAACCAACTAACAACTGAAAGAACAAAATAACTCGGTAAACAACAGAAATACAACTCGTAAGAAAATTGCAATAACTCGATAAACAACAAGCATACAACTCGATAAGCAAATTGCAACAACTCGATAAACAACACGCGTACAACTTCTTAAACAAGGCTAGATGGTTACAATCGGTAACATAATACAACTGCTGGAAACCACTGAATCTTCACACAGGAGATTAGTACTCTATGAAAGGGAGGCTGCCGGCCATCACTTCCTTCTGTCGGCCATCAATGTGCCTATGCCGGCCATTGATGAGCCCCTGCCGGCCATCAATGAGCCACTGCCAGCCATCAATGTGCTGAATCTCCGAAATGTTGACACTTGTCCTCCACTCAATGTCTTATCTTCTATAAAGATTCCAGCTTCGTGGTTTCCCCATTTCAGCTCCATTTTTGCCCCAAATGGAACCAATCTTCACCGAAAAACTCTCAAATTGGATTGCAACTTTGGACGGCTCAGAAAAGTTGAATTTCTAAGGTTTCGGGCTAAATGCACTATTTTCGCTGAGCCCTACTCCGCTGTGTTTTTCATTCCTCCATACCGCAGCTAGATGTTGGAATCCAGTTACGCACGTGATGAGCTTTGGCGAGCAAGAGCTGTGCCCCACAATCGAAGAATTTCAAGCTTTGATGGAGTCTCAGCGCGACGAGGAGATCTTGCCCCAGGCTCGTTTTAGACATATCCAGGCTTTGGAAAGGATGTGCGGCCTGACTTTGTATGATGCTCGGTCTTTGGTTCACAACGGGGAGTTAGACATCCCCAGCTTGATTCATTGGTTTTCTGACGCCGGTGACCACGGTGACCACTTTTGGCAAAGTTTCCGGCAACACACCCTCTGCTTGTGTATGTTAGCCCATTTTCTGCTTGCCCCTGGCCTCGGGGGATCTAGCATCTGCTTGATTGAAGTTGCCCAGGGCTTGAAAGAGGGCAAAAGCTGCATCGGCATGACACTAGCCGAGATTTTGATGGGTTTGGATGCCTTCCACCGCCGAGAGACAACCAAGTTTGCGGGAAATCCACTACTGTTGCAGGTAATGTTTCTCACCCTTCTCACATGTGTTCCTCACATCACTCGGCCTTCTAGCTCTGTTTTTCTCTCAAAACCCTTCTCACTTTTTCTCTCCTCGTAACCTCTCTATTCTTTAATCTCTCTTCTTTTTCATCCCTCTCTAGGTATGGCTAATGGATAAGTTTAGAGTAGTAGAAACTTGCCCAGCATATTCAGCGCGCAACTATTTCTTCCACCCACGACTAGTTGACTTTCCAAACGAGAGATGGTGGTGCCATTGGATGTACAGCAGGTCTGCTGTTGACATTGCTTGGCGGTGCCCCTGGTTTGATCTGCAGGAGATGAGCTACAGCATATCCCAGCAGCCTGGTATTCAGTTGGTTGGGTTGACACACTATGTCTTCTACTTCCTATTCCGATTTAGGCGTCAGTTTGGGCGTCACCAGACTCACCCAGAAGAGAGGATAGAATACCCAGGTTCATTTTCGATCCAAGGCACACAGCTAGCTCAGTATTCCACTACATGGAGAACAAGAGAACTTCTGGCCCCCGCTCCCAATTTTAGTTGTGCCCTTTTTAGCGAATGCATAGCTTGGCTTGAAGATGAGGCGCAAATCGAGCCTACTTTGGCATCAAAAGCTTCCACAAGCTCTGGAAGGGGGCGCAGGAACACCTGACTATGCCCTAAGTTTATTGTTTTAATCTGTACTTTCAGGTTTTCTTTATGAATGTAATAAACAGCAACTTCAATTTGTATCAAGAGCTGGAGAACTCTGTATTGAAATCAATGAAATTGAAGGTTGTAAGTATTGAAAAAATTTCGTTTGGTCCAAAAAAATGGTCTAAGTTATAAAAATATTAATTTGAGCAAAATCAACTTTTATTAAAACTTTTCAAAACCATTTTTGATATGGATCACAACTGGACACGCCCGAGATCTATCCTCGAGATATACAACCCTGGATCCAGCAACTGGAAAGTTACACCTTGTTTGAATAGCACTGCACTGGAGATCACAACCGAGCTCTTGAATGCAGAATGGACAAAAATAACCAACATGATCACATGGACAGAGTGGATTTGGAAGTGTTTATGGCTGGACTTCAGAAAGAAGTTGCTTACGTATCCCAAAGATGGGAATCAAGCCTTACGTAGTTTGGTTCAGGTTCACTTGTGTATTAACACTCTCCTTTTGCCAAGGCCACCCTTTTTGGGTTTTCAACCTTGCGAGCTCAGTTTTTCTTATTTCAAATTTTCTGAGCTCTAACTTTTGCCTAGGTCTCCCTTTTGGGTTTTCGGCCTAGCGAGCCACTCAGGGATAGTATTTCTTCAACTTGTCTGTATTGATCAGCTGGGAGAACTCGAGGCCATCTAGGTCCATGAGAACGACAACTCTACCAGACCAGATAGACTTGATGATGTAAGGACCAGTCCAATTACGTCTGAACTTGCCCCTAGGGTCGTAGATGGGGGCTTGGTTGTCTTTAAGCACCAAATCCCCTTCTTTCATATTTATGGACTTAACCTTCTTGTTAAAAGCCCTGGCAATTCTTCGTTGATAGCCTTGGATATGATACAGTGCTTTCAGCCTTCTCTCGTCAAACAGCATGAGTTCCTCAAATCTGCTCTGCTGCCAATCTGCCTCAACTATCTGACACTCAGCCATAACCCAAAATGACAGAACCTCAACTTCGATAAGTAGAACAGCCTCCATCCTATAAACCAAGGAATACGGAGTTGCCCCAGTAGAAGTTCGAATTGATGTTCTGTAGCCCCAAAGAGCAAATGGCAGCTTATTTGGCCAGTCCCTGTAGGTTTCTACCACCTTCTGCAGAATGTGCTTGATGTTCTTATTAGCGTCCTCAGCAGCTCCATTGGCTTGTGGTCGATATGTAGATGACTTATGAAAAGCCATGTTGTACTTCTCCAACAAGTTGATTACCTCCTTCTTGAAGTGGGAACCATTATCCGAAATAATCTCATTCGGGACTCCATAGCGACAGATAATGTTGTTCCTGATGAACTTAGCAACAAGCGATGCCTTCAGCAATGCGTAAGATTGGGCCTCGACCCACTTTGTAAAGTAGTCTATCGCCACCAAGATGTACTCATACCCGTTCGACCCCTTCGGAGTAACTGCCCCAATCACATCAATCCCTAGATTGAAAATGGCCATGGCAAAGTCATGTTGTATAGCTTCGATGGCGGAATGTTCATGCGGTTTGAATGGATCTGGCATTTGTGGCATTGCTGAACAAAGCCAATACAATCCTCCTCCATGGTTGACCAGTAGTAACCCTATCTGAGAATCTTCCGAGCCAGCATTACCCCACTCATGTGCGCTCCGCACTCTCCTCCATGGATGGCCTCCATCAGGCGCTTGGATTCTTCAACATCAACACACAGTTTGTGCATTCCAAGATGACCCCCTTTGTACAGTTTACCCCCGCAGACGATGAACTATGCAACCATTCTTCAAATTGCCCTCTTATCTTTGGCATTTGCCCCTGTCGGATAAGCCTCCTTTTCCAAAAAGTTCCACATGTCATGGTACCAGGGGTTTTGATCTTGTACCTCATCTATGGCGACAATCAGCTCGTAGGCCGGCACATACCACTATTCAATGATGATTAGACGTATCTAGACTCCCAAAAGGATGTCTATCATAGAAGATAGAGTTGATAAAGCATCTGCAAACCTGTTGCTCTCCCTTAGCAGATGGGTGAAGGTTAGCTTCTCAAACCTGGGAATTAAAACGTCCAGAGTTTGGTGATAGATTTTCATCCTTTCTTCCTTCACCTTCCAGTCTCCTTTCGCTTGAGATTCAACCAGGTTCGAGTCTCCAATGACGTCCAACCTTTTTGCCCTTAGTTCCAGGCTGCTTCTAAACCAGTGATACATGCCTCGTACTTTGCTTCATTGTTCGATACTTTGAACTGGAGTTTGAAAGCTAAAGGTATGTGGAAATTGTCGGGTGCTATCAGCAACACCCCTATCCCATACTCGTACTGGTTAGACGCTCCGTCAAAGTACATAGTCTAGACCTCTTCTTTAAGCTACAGAATGGCCTCATCTGGGAACAGATACTCTACTGTTTCATCCCCTTCCACTAGGTGATTGGCTAGGAACTCCGCTACCGCTCTCCCTTTCACAGACTTGCGCGTCATGTACCTCAGATCAAATTCAGACAGAATAAGCAACCAACAAGCTAGCCTACCCGTAAGTGCTGGTTTCTCAAAGAAATCTTTGATGGGATCTAATCTCGAAACTAGTATTACAGAGTGAGCTAACAGGTAGTGCCTCAACTTCCTGGTAGCCCATACCAAGGCCAAACAAGCCTTCTCCAGCAGAGTATAGCGGGTCTCGTATTCCAACATTTTCTTGCTCAGATAGTAGATAGCCTTCACCACTTTATCCTCAGATTCTTGCGCAAGCACGCAGCCCATCGTCGTGTTGGTGACTGATAGGTACAGAATCAACGGTTTCCTCAGCTCTGGCAATGATAACACAGGTGGGTTCTGTAGATACTGCTTGATCTGTTCGAAAGCAACTTGTCATCGGTCATCCCATTGGAACTTCTTTCCTTTCTTCAGGAGACCAAATAGTGGTTCACAAGTCAAGGTTAATTTTGCAATAAACCGTCTTATGAATTGCACTTTACCCAGAAAGCCTCGCACCTCTTTTTCAGCCCTTGGTAGTGGCATTTCTAAGATGGCCTTGATTTTGGAAGGATCGACCTCGATGCCCCTCTGTGTGACCAAGAACCCCAGCATTTTCCCTGCTGTAACGCCAAAAGTACATTTTTCAGGATTCAACCGCAACCGATACTCTCTGATCCGTTGGAAAAACTTCTTCAAGGCGGTGTAGTGGCCCTCTCTTTCCTTGGACTTGACAATCATGTCGTCCACATACACCTCAACCTCTTTGTGGATCATATCGTGCAAAATCATGGTTGCAGCCCGTTTTCAAACTGAATGGCATCACCTTATAACAGTAAGTTCCCCACGGGGTAGTGAAAGCAGTTTTCTCCTTATCTTCGGGTGCCATCATAATCTGACTGCAGCCTGAAAACCCATCCATGAATAAGAGCAGCACATGCCCAGCAGTGAAATCTACTAATTCGTCGATATGCGGCAGAGGAAAGTCGTCCTTCGGACTGGCTTTGTTTAAATCCCTAAAGTCCACACATACCCGAATTCTGCCATCCTTCTTCGGCACTGGAACTATATTGGCCAACCAAGTGGGGTACTCAGATACTAACAGGAACCCTGCATCAATCTGCTTGGTGACCTCTTCTTTGATTTTTAGAGCCCAGTCCGGGCGGATCCTTCGGAGCTTCTGCTTAACAGGTCGGGCCTCTGGGTCAAGAGGGATTTGATGCTGTACAATCTCAGGATCAATTCCAAGCATGTCTTCATAGGACCACGCGAAAACATCTTTGAAATCTTTTAATAAAGCGACTAAGCGCTCGCGTTCCTCAAAAGACAACGTGGACCCGATCTGGACCAACCACGGGTCCTTTTCAGCACCAACATTAATTGAGGTGATTTCATCAACCAAAGGTTTTACAAACCTCTCCTGCTTTTGATCAATCAAATGTTTCAAAACTGGAGGAATTTTTTCCTCGTCATTTTCATCAAAGTTTTCAAAGTCCTGATTAATGCAATAAATTAAAGGCATAGAAAAGTACTCAGAAGCCACAGCTGTACCATTCTCATTAACAACATCCAGTTCGTCTGATTCTTCGGTTACAACAGACTCAAAGGAAAACAAAAAAGATGACCTGGACTTAACAACAGCATCCGGGTTATCAAACCCAGGAATACTGGACTCTGACTCAGACGAACTATAATCTGATTCCAACTCCACAGACTCTATGGAATCAGACTCTAGTTCACTACCCGACTCAGAACTGCTAGATAAAAAGCCTTCTCGTATTGCCAGACGGGGGAGAGTGCGATGGATGCATCCAGAATGCCAGAAGAAAGGCCCGCAGCCGTTTGATCCCCAATCATGGGAACAAAGAATTCATCCCTCAAGCACTCCGGCGTGATTTGAGGATCTGAGATGAGACAAGCTAGCGCTGCTTCTATCTCAAGGTCTGTGCCCTCGGACTCATCCTCTTTGCACTGCTCAGCCTCAGCTAGTGAGTCAGTCTGCTCTTCTGCAACTTCATCCCCCGACAACTGAAGGTCAAAAAAAATCTCGAAGCCGGGCAAACGGCGCTTCTCTGAATTCAGCCATGGCTTCGGAAAGTCGCAAAACGGGAAATCTTCCCTCTTCCGGACAAAGCGTCCGTTCAGGGTTCCTTGGATAGGTCTGTGCACCAACTCATAGTGCTTCTCGACTTGCTTAGCCTTGGCTCTTCCGGCCATTTCTTTCCCCTTCCTTACCCAATCTTCCTTGGTAGGCATGTAACCTAAACCAAAGGTATGCGGGTTGTGTGGCACTTCGGCCAACGCAGAAACGCCCTTCCTGCCACTTCTTCCCAATCCCATTCCAGGCATATGTTGAAGCTTATTCATGAGGTAGACTGATTGAGCACTTATGTACAATCCCTCATCAATAGCTAGAATGTTCTGCACTACCTGAGCCTCGGCCAAGGTGAACCCAGATAAAAAGACATCTTCCTCACTATGCACAATTTCCAAGACCGGCGTGGTCACCTCGAGCGGAGAGTGGATTGTAGAATTTCCAAAAACAATTGCTACCCCCTTCCCATGGGGGTATTTCAGCATTTGGTGTAAAGTGGAAGAGACAGCCTTCACTTGGTGCAGCCACGGCCGCCCCAGAAGTAAGTTAAAGGCGGCTAGAACATCTTGAACATGAAACTTAATGTCCTGTCATGACGGACCCACCTGCATTCTAATTCTGAATGTCCCCATCACCTCCCGGCTCGTATTGTCATAAGTCCAAATTACCTGGGCTGTTGGTGCGAAATCTGCCGGCTTCAAACCGATAGCATAAGCCGTACGCGACAGGCATACATTAATTGCAGATCCGATGTCAACCAAGACAAATAGAATCCACTTCTCTTTGCATTCCACAAAGATATGGAGTGGCTTGTTGTGATCAGAGCCCTCAGGCGGCAATTCTTTGTCTGTAAAGGTCAACATTGGTAAAGCACCACCTGGGAAAACCAATCCCACCAACTGCACAGGAGTCGTCTCAATAAAGAGCTTTGCCTTATCCATTGCTGAAAGGACGGCTTGTCTATGTACCCGCGAGGCCATGAGTAATCCCCAAATGGAGATGTCCGCTTGAATCTTTTTCAATTGTTTCAGTACAGCTTCCTTCTCTAGCAGCTTCTCTTTCTGCTTCTCTACCTCTTTGCCTTTTCCAAAATCCTCCGGTTGATCGAGGTGTGGGGGTTTAAAATACTGCCCACTCCGGGTCATGTGATCGACCTCCTCTGCGTACCATGTATTGTTTGGTTGATTCTGCCTCCAGTCCTTATCAGTATGGGCAAGACGCAAATCATTGTCTTCCCACCACATTTCATCTGCAACCGATAAACACATGTCCAATTCCACTGTTGTAATCTTGACAACATAGTCATTGACGATCCCCACAGGGCCCTTGGCTTTTCTAGCCCTCTGTTCATTCTCAAACCTCTCAAGTTTGAATCACTTCAGCGCGGCCTCTTGTTCTGTGTCAGTTTTACAAACACTGCCCAGTTTCTGAGCAAAATTCTTCGTACCGGTGCTCTCCGGCAATTTCTCTTCATCCTCGGCCATTCCGGCCCTTGCAGTAGTTCCCACTTTTAGCCGTTCCAGCTTTTCTTGAGACCCCTCGTCAATATCCGGCTCATCACTAAGCCACCCTGAAGTCTCCGCAGATCCATTCATATCAAACCAACCGATCTGTACATTCCCTAGATCCTGTTCATCAAAGAATTGCAGGTTGCTGATATCCTCCTCAAGCTCAGCTAAATTATCCAACCCCTGATTTGGTCCATGTTCTCGGACTACGCTAACCTCCATTTCTTTCAAAAATTTTAACTCTGGTCTGGTCTAGCTTATTGGCACAATAAAGCGACAAGGGTTGTATTCTTCCTCTGCTAAGTCCTTAGTTTCCTCGAATTCTGACCCAGTATTCCCATTCTCCTCCAAGGTCCCCCTGACTTTGTCTTTGACAGTCACCACAACTAGCTTGGGTCGGGTTAATGACGTGCTCATCATGCACAAGTCTATGCTTTCTGGCATAAAGAACGTCGGCTTGGGTAGGTGGGAGGGAGTAATGTATATGCTATGATCAAACGGGTTGGCCGTTGTTTGGATGAAGTTTACCTACCTAGGTGGAGGGTTTTGGTTATGTGGTGGGAGAGGGTTGGTAGTGACATTTTGATGAAAGGCGCAATATTTGGCTGGCTTATGTGTTGGAGGGAGGTTATTTGGTAGTGGGCGTGGTTCCAAGGGTTTCAAGTGCCCTTTCCTAATCAAGACCTTCAAGGTTGCTGATAAAGACATATAGAGCGGGGAGAAAGTCCTCTGGCCCCTAGGTGGGTTTTTTGCTGGCTGCGAACTGGTTCCGGATGCACCGGTGAAGGGTGTAGCTGTTTTTGGCGTAGTGGTGACCATACCGACATCAGAAGTTCTGGTGGCTGCACTACTACTTGTAGTTGTATTCGAACCGCGTGTAAATACCCTCTTGGGCTACTCTTTTTCCTGATCGACCAGACCTTGCCTCATAGCATCTTCGATCTGTACCCCAATCTCATGCAAATCAGCCAAGGTGGAGAACGGTAAGACAATCATTTTTTGCATCAGCTTGGGTTGCACGTTACACATAACCATCCTTATCTGATCCTTTTCGGGTGGCCGAGTTGTCATCATGGAGGCCTTGGCCCTCTATCGAGTGACAAAGTCAGAGAAGCCCTCTTTCAGCTCTTGCCTGGTTGCCTCAAGATCACGAGTCGTGACCTCGATTTGGGTGTTGTAAGCATATTGGGCGATGAACGCCTTGGCCATCTCCTCTCAGCTCCGTTTCACTGAATCCTCCAGCTTAGCGTACTAGATGGCCACAATACCCGACAGGGTCCGACCGAAGAGAGAGAGTTTCTGGGTCTAGTCAAGCCCATCGGGCGCAGAACATCAGAAAACAGCCTCAAATGAACCATTGGATCGCCCGAGCCGTCAAAGCGATCTATGTGAGGCATTTTGAATCTGTCCGGCAAAGTCACCGTCGAATCAGTGTATCCATCTTCTATGTCTGAGATCGAGTTAACTCCCTGAGCTCATTTAAACAACTTTTCAAGCTTACTAACTTTCAGAGCAGTAGGATCGGACTCAGATTCGAACGGCATATCTGTTGAGAAGGCCAGTATCTTTGAAGTCTGTGGTAGAACTGGGGGTGGGACTGGCCCTGCTGGAACGTCCGTATTCTCCTAGACGGTAGCTGCATCCCTGGGTATCGGAACCGTAGGTGGGGGTGAGGGTAGGGGTGAGGGTGGGGGTGGATACGAAGTATATGCCCCGGCTTGTTGTGTTTGCTACAGTTGTTGAAGCCTAGCAATTAGTTTTGCCTGTTGGGCTACAACCTCTGCCTGACGAGTGGTAACCTCCGCCTGACATGCAGCATCCCGCTGCATGGCCTGCATGGTCTCTTGGAGTTGACGCATCATGTCCTCTATACTGACTGTAAAGTGCTGATCTATTTGAACAGGAGTATATTCCCTCTCTGAGGTAGAAACAGAAAACTAATCCCTACTGTGCACAGGTGAATCAGATAGTGACTACTGAACTGACAACTGCTGTACTGGTGATCTGTGCCTAACTGCCCTCCGTCTTGTAACCGGAGGTAATAAAGCAAACACTGGTTGTCCGTCAATAAGATTCTCAGATCTCGAAAGCCTTCGACCTCTGGTCCAGAGTGCTTGGGGGGTATCTACCTCGTTGAAAGTAGTGATGAAAACACTACCTTGCAAAAAGATAAATAAAGCAAAAAAAAAAGGAAACAACAATCAGAAAATGGACAGCATTTCGGCTTAGATGAAAACAACACACAGTTGATATCATAAGCTGAAAAATCTGTACTCAAACACTGATTTCTACCCCCAAATATCCTGCCTCAAAATTGATACCCTCAAACACTGATATCCTCAAATACTGATGTCCTCAGACTGATACCCAGACTTGCAACTGATACATACATTCTCTGTAAAGTCACACTCCAAAAGCACATACCAAGCAAATGAGAGCCAAAACACCCCTGTAGTGGGGTAGGGTTTCCCTGTCCTATTTTTTCAGGAGCTAGGGTTTCGCTACGCAAGCAAACGGTTTCAAACAACCTACATTCGGGTGAGCAACCTATCCTAGTTTGGAACAGTCTTTAAGGCTTCCGATATGTAACTAGGTCGAATAGTCAAAAAGGGTGCCTCAGCAAGACCACCTAATATACCTCTCGCACCTAACACCGAGAAGTGAAAGGTGGATCAAACAGTACGGTGGTGATCCAGATCCAAGGTTTGTGTTCCCATCGTGGCAGAGCCCGCAACCGGTCAGCCTTATGGCATGTTTTTCCAAGCAAGCCTCCGACAAACCGTTCAGGAATAGCCGATGGCAAACCCTGTGACCTATGCAAATGCAATGCAAAGAAACACATAAGTGTAAACAAAACAAAATATCATGAGTTTCGAGTCAAGTTCTCTAAATCTCCAGCAGAGTCGTCAAAAACTGTAACACCTGACTTTTTTCACACGCCCCTGTTTCGGAAAGGGCGCGAATTGGTCTCACTACAGTTCAGACTCCTGTCATGGTTCTGAATTTAATCTCACAAAGTGCAATGTGAGACTGATAAACACCAAAGAGTCCAATTCGGCAAATCATTTCGGAAAATCAGATTTTTAAATCAAATAATGCCAAACTGGACTGCTTTGCCAGATTACAAAGTCGCCACCTAAATATTTTGTTTTTGGAAAATTTAGGAAACCCTAACTCATACCAAAGGCCACGTGTCCGTCATCACCAAAGTTGCCTCGGCTTGGGAACTTGGGTATGAGAGGGGAAGGTCCTGAAATGAGCACCCCCGCTCACCCGATCAAAGATCGGCCTCTACTAAGCATGATATGTTGTTTTATAAAAACATGTGTTCTTATTTCAGTTATTTAGCTAACTTACTATGTGATGCGCACAACATACAAGCATAGACTCAATCACGAGAATTGGAACAAAACAACTCATGTTTGTTTTTTAAAATGGTTTGAAAGTGCTACTCGTAAGTAGGCTAAAGCGCGGATTTGCCACCCTCAAGTGAGCTTAAAACATGATTTTGCCACTCCGCAAAGCGGGCTTAGAAACTCACATTTGATGAATTATCCCAATTCATGCAATCAAGCTTTCATCCACAAGCATTCATACAGTTAAACACTTAAGCAAATAGTCTCATGGCAAGCATGCTAACATGGCAACACTCACACTCATGCAAGTATGCTAAAGCATAAACACTTACAGTGTACTCCAAGCCAAAATAGAAAACTTGTTAGAAATCTTGTATGATCCTAACTATGTTAAAATGCCTAATGCAACACATGCAAAAATGCAACTAAGTAGGCTCGGCTATCTAAGATGGCATATGAATGCGACAGTTTGATACATGTATTCAGATAGGTATTAAAATACGATTCAGTTTGAATGATGCGCCGAGCCCAGTGCATGCAAGACAAATGAATGATACAAACATGCAAGCATAAGGTATGCTAATTGAAATATGCCCTAATATAACCATCGAAAGCGGTTAAATAAAAGGGAGAAAGACGTGGAGTTAGAAGACATGCACACACACACGCACGCTTATTACAACATTACGCCCTCGCGAAGGAGGGTTCGAATGAATAAGCTAAGATACAATAAGCTAAGCTAACTAATTAATCTAATTAAACTAATTAGACTAACTATTACAAACCAATAAAGAAATAGCTAAACTAAGCTACTTAATTATTACAACACTTTAACTAATTAACAAATTAATTAAATTACAAAACCATGCTAACTAACAAGTAAAGCAACAAACTACAAACTACATTGCCTCAGCTCTGTTTGAAGAAGTTGAACATGCATTCCTCGGTTTCCGCCTCGAAACACCTTCCGGTTTGCTCTTGAGAGGCTCTGTTTCCAGGGTGTCTCTAAGAATTCTCTGTTGAACCTTACTAAATCACTGCTGGGGAATGCACCAGTGTCCTGCCGGCCATGAGGAGCTTCTACCGGCCACCTGCCGGCCAAGGATGTGCACTGCCGGCCAAGAATGAAGCAGTGCCGGCCATCAGTGGGGCACTGCCGGCCACTGGTGTGCTGCACCACCATTCTGCAACAGAGTTCAAACCAGAGGAAAATGGAGGGTCTCCCAAGGGTATGTGTGTACTGTACCACTCCTTATCATCTCAAAACATCAAAGGAGAGGTACAATTGGATCCAAACCATTAATCAAACCTGCAATGCATGATGGCCAAGGATCCAACTTGCACAAATTCAATAAATGCAAGACAAACAAGACTCTTGGACCACTACCTCATCATGGATAATCAAAGGCAAAGGAGACAAAGGGGATTGGCTCATTTTCATCACTTCAAGTATGAAATGAACCAATCTTCCTTGTGTTCAATATAATGTCCAATTGAACACAATGCAATGCAGACATAACATGCTTATCTTGGCATATTTTACTTGATTCAATTCTTGTTTACACATTTTACATTACCAAGCCATTCATTAATTGATTTTTCCAATGTGAAAATCCTCTAATGAGAGAGAGGTCAATCAAAAGATGACTTAAGACATGAGAGAAGCCATACCTTTGACTAGGAGGAACCCTCAAAAGAGGATTAAAGTCATTTAAGCACAAGCCTCAATCCCAAGCTTAAACACAACTTAGGACCAACCAAGCCTCAAAGCAAATCAAAAGTGAAGAAATGGGGGGGGGGATGGCAAAATTTTAGTGCTGGAATGGCATGAAATACAAGACTCTAACATGCAAACAACTCATGTACAACATGTTAGGAGACTTAAGCATTAAAACTAGTTAAGAGCTTTACACTATAACTATGCAATATAATGCTCAAATGATCAAACCAACTTTGGATAGACCTCAAACATGCCAAAACAATGGCCAAAAAGTGCTGAGATGGTAGCATGAAAAGGAAGAAAATCATGCTCATGTATTGGCTCACAAACAAGGCATAAAGGCACAACTCTCAAACACAATGAAAGAGTGATGTGTGTGAGAGTGTGATAGAGAAATATGCTCTGAAATCACATGCTCAATGACAATATATCATGCAAACATCACAAGCAAAGCATGCTAGGGGCCTCAAAACATAAGGCTAGTCAAGGCCTTTGCACTACAACCATGCATAACAAGTCTCATATGACCAAAACCACTCAAAACAGAGTTTAAGCATGTTAAATCAAGGCCAAAAACATGCTGGAGTGGAGCCAACACATGCTAGAATAATAGGCTAATACATCAAGTATGTTAAGCTAGCATGCATGATTACACTACAAGTGTAAGAAGCAAGTAAGAGGTGACTCAACCAGCCCAAAATAGAGCTATAACATGTTAAAATAGTCATAAAAACATGCTGAGATAGAGCCTCGAGGAGGTAGAAATACCTGCACATATGTTAAGCCATCAACACGTGCAAACAAGATACAAGGAGGGGAGGCCACCCCCTCCTATTTTGGACCTCAAAACCAAGTTTCTACCACTAAAAAAATTTTGAGTTTTAGTGGTAGAAGGGCCAAACAAAGGGTGTTTCAAAAGCTTAAGAAGATGGCTCAAAAGGCTTTACAAGCCAAAGAGCCAAGAGAGGGAACCACCCCCTAACCACACAAGGCTCAAACCAACACTTTGAGACCTTAAAAACATAACTTTTTAGAGGCTAAAACCAGCTTTAAAGTAGCACACAAAGATGGCAAAGCAATGAACTAAGACAAAGTTTAGAGGAAAATTCTTACCCTTGAAGCATAGCACTAAAACAGCAAGCAAACAGCCAAACTGCTGAGCCAAAACTACTCCAAGGAGCTCAAACAAGGCCTCCAAGAGCTTCAACTCTAAGGTAGAGGTCTTTGGCTAAGGGTGCTAGTGCAAATATGTAGAGAAAATACACTTTCAAGCACAAAATATAGAGAGAGAGTATTCTACAGAGAAAGAGAGAGAGATATAGCTCAGCTCAAACTTTGTAACCCTTTGCATGCATATAGATGAGCTCTATGTATAAGAGATACAAGGAGCCTTCAAACAAATCCAGCCCCCCACGTGCATGCAGATGAGCTCATCTGCGCAAACAACTGTCAAAATATCTGCAAAAATTTCTACTAAAGCATTGGTGGCCAGCAGTGGCCTCATTGATGGCTAGCAGGGCCTATTGATGACCGACAGGGCAAAGCCCATGGCCGGCAGCCATCAATGATGGCCAGCAGGCCATCAAGGGCATCACTAAGCAAAGACCAACACATGGTCCAAATATGAGACAGAATGGAAATAGGGTCTGGAAAGATCAAACCTAGAACATTCCGTCGCGAAACTCGAGTACTCGACGAGCAATCAAACTTGTTGCTGGATGTACCCTGCAAGAACATCCAAGTCTTGAGGACGGTCAAAAATGGGGTGTCTACACAACCGGTGAAGATTTGTATTGATTGTTGTAGAAAATGTATGGGGATTAGGAAATGGAAATGTTTACAAATCATACATCGCATTGTGCATATCAGGGATTTGTAACTGAAGATTTCATGTTTCGGAAAAATGTATTGTTGTTTTGAAATACATGTATTGTATTATTGAAAATGGTAAATAAAATGGTAAAGCTAGAAGGGGTTGTTAAAACAAAGTTAAGTTTGTGTCCAGGGTGTAAGACCTAAACCCGCGCAATAAGTGTCGAGCCTTCCAGTTAGTTCCGGTAAAAATTGCATAGTGACTTGTATAGTTACTATTATGAACACTAGCCCTGAAAATTTATTCATTATATTTACCGCTTGATTGTTTTGTAAGGACATTGTTGACTTGGAAAGATGTTTTTGGGAAATCTCGCATTACATTGTTTCAAAGAAAGAAAATGCATGTTTTATCATATCATTCCATGTGCATTCACCTTATGACATTGTTAAGCTTCATACATGTCATTAAGTTTATTTCTACTGGGCTTTATGCTCACCCTACAAGGGAAACCACTTTCAAGTAAACTGGTGTGCCTCCGTCAAGGCGATAACTTGGAGGATCTTGGAGCTTGAGGCTCATATTTATTGTTTCCTATGGTTATTTGTTGTAATTTAAGCCATGGGCTTCTTTGTATTGAGTTGTAACTCATTTGTTGTAACCAAGCAAGGCCTTGGAAATTTGTAGCCTTTAATGCATTAATTTGTAATAACTTAGTTTTATTTGTTATAGACAGAATTTATGTTGTAGAACTAAAAGAATGTACTGAGGCATGTGTTGGAAATAATGTTGTATAATCATATTGTTGTTGTGTTCTACATGTTAGCAATACTATAATGGAGTAGAATGTCTATTTATTTTGGGGCATTACATATGCAGTCCCTGAATGAGAATTATTGTTGACGCTTTAGATGAGTTGAAGTTGGGAGCTTGATAATCTTACATAAATATATATATATATATATATCGTGTAATCTTTGAGGTGTTGGGAGCTTGATAATCTTATATATATATATATATACACACACATTTCATTTCCTAATTCATAATGACGTTATATATGCGTATACATATATGTTCATATATGTAGAAGCTGTTTATTCTCATCTCGATAGGGAAGTAATGGTGAAATGTAGAAAGTGTAGTTATAGTGGAGGAGGAGGGAAGGAAGCAGAGCCGGCCCTAGGCTAAGGCCATTGAGGCCTGTGCCTTAGGCCCTAAAATAGGGCCCCAAATTTAGTAGTGTCTTATGGTATATTACAAATTCAAATAGGTTTAATTTATATTTGTTGCTTTAGGGCCAGTCTAAAGGGCTCAAAAAATTCTATTGAGCCTATACGAAAAAAAATATTATTTATAAGTGTGGTTTGGATCAATTGAAATTAAAACATATACAAACAAGCATTGTTTTAGCCTAATTTTTAATATTTTTGAGTATTTGTAATGATTTCTTTCTATTTTAATATATGAAAGTAAATTTTAGTTTATAATTTTAATGATTATATGTACAAGTAAACTTAAATAAAAAAACTTGTTGATACTTAACATTTTATGTATAAATTTTTATTAAAAAATATATGTATAAGGGCCCCATTTTCATAGTTCACCTTAGGCCTCATAAATCCCTGGGACGAGCCTGGAAGGAAGATAGAAGGAGGGCATGGTGGTTATCGAGTGTCTTCCTTAAGAGAGAAAAAAATAAATAAATATAGTAAAAGAAATGAAATAATGTGAGGGTAAAATTGGTATTTAAGAAAATCTAACAGCTAGCATAATAACTTCAGTTGGGTCAACTAACAGTCAACAAAAAGATGGGGTAATTTGTAATATGACTTTAAATCTCAAGGAAGATAATCCGATTTCCAGAACATGAGGCGTATTTGTATTAAATTAAATCTCAAGAGGTGTGAGTGTAATTTAATTAAAAATTTTAGGTTGTGTTTAGATTTTATATTTTAAAAAAATTATAATGAGAAAAAATAAATAAAGTAGAGTTACTTTTTTAATAATTTTTTTATTTCACTTTTTCTCCAAAATAAATCTTTATAGAAATTCATGATCTAAAATATCTATATTTATTGTGTAAATTACACTTTGGAACTTTGGAAGAATGAGGCTAGAGAAAGAAGAAGACAAGAAGATGAGTTGTGGCGGAAGTGAGGGACCAGTGGACCCAGAGGGCCTTATTTATAAAGAAATCAATGAAAAGGTGCCAACACGCTTCCTTAGGACCATTATGACCCGTCAGTTAAACACACCTTTTCAGAGTCATTATGATACCATAGATAGCCGACGCAACTTCTGACCCAACCGACGCAACCCCAGGGTTACTTGCTGACATCACGCATACGGGGAAACAAAGGGCGTGCCCCTTGCGTGCGCACGGGACAAATGTAGAGGGTCAAAAATTAAGGTATAAATTAAGTATGGGCCTAAGTGCTCAGGTCGCCCCTTTTAGGCGACCAAGAATGTCTAAAGGAGCATAGGCTAAAGCCCAAGGGAAATGGGCCAATAGTGGGCCAAAGCAAGTCCGACCCGCCAAGGATCCGAACAGACTCCACGAAGGAAAGTGTCTAAGTGAAGTTGTAGAGGCAACACTTGCAGTGATCAAGTTGCTGAGGCACTTTGCCTCAGTGCCGCTATTCCCAATATTGTCAATTCCGTTGCTATCTGAAGTTGCTGAGGGAAAAAGAAAACCGAAGCAACTAAGTTGCAGTGGCAACACTTGCAGCAGTCAAGTTGCTGAGGCACTTTGCCTCAACACCGCCATTCCCAATATTGTTAATTCCCTCGCTATCTGAAGTTGCTGAGGAAAAGGAAAAATCAAAGCAACTAAGTTGCAGAGGCAACACTTGCAACGGTCAAGTTGAGGAGGTATTTTATCGGTGTCGCCATCTCTAATATTATCGGGACTGCCATTTGAACTTGCCACGGGAAATGACTGTCGCAACAACTGCAGCCACTGCAACTAACTTGTAGAGGGAACATTCTGCCAAGGTAATAGCAGCCTTTGGAAGAAGCTTCTCCTCCACAAATAGAAGGTAATGCTTGGTGCTGATAGCAAGCCCCAAGGCATTATTAGCCTAGAGCTAATAGCAGGCCCCCCAAAGTCGTTTCTAGCTCGGCGCTGATAGCATGCCCCGAAGCTCACAAGCTTAACGCTGACAGTAGGCCCCAAGGCTTACTAGTTGGAGCTGATAGTAGGCCTAGAGATACCAGTACATCGCGGCAACCCCGCGAAGATGAGAGCAGGGCAGCCTGAGCACAAGGGACTCCCTTTATATTTACCCAAGTCATGGACCTGTCATGGTTACACAAGTAGGACCAAGGAAGCCCCCTTGGGCTTGGTGTTTAAGGCACAATATAGCTGATAGCAAGTTTGGCTGTGGCCTTCGCCCTGAGAAGCTAGAGAGTTTGTGGTTAGGTGGCTAATGGTCGAGGCTTCGTTGAGATGAACACGAACATAGCCGATAGCAGGCTAGTGAAGTCCTGAGAATGCATATACTGGCTAAATAGAACTGAGAAGGCAAGTGCAGCAGCAAGGTTCACCGCTGCAAGTGCACTTACTAAGGTTCGAGTTGAGAAGGCAACTACAACGGCAAACACTCCCGCCGCAATGGCACTTGCTGAGGCTCAAAAGGTAGTTGTAGCGCCAAACACTCCCACCGCAACTACACTTGTTGAGGCTCAAAAAGTAGTTGCAGAGGCAAATAGATATTACACAATACATGTACAGAGACGCGTGGCACCTTAAGCCTGGTGGCTCAAGGCAGAATATTCCATGTGATCGTTAGGGACACTTGTCTTCCCTCTATTTGGCCACTTGGTGTCCTCTTGGAACCAAGGAAAAACCTACAAATAGAACCCAACTTCTCAAGGTCGAAGGGAGGATTATTGGGAATTTAGGAGATATGTTGCCCATTTGTGCACTGTCATTCATTTCTTCTTGAGCCACTTGCTTCACGCTCACCTAGCTACTCATCCTCCAGTGATTCCACCATTGTTGGACCATTAACATATTTTTGCCTCTCTAATCACTACTCACATCGAACCCCTCCCCTACATTTCTAGCGACTTCACTGGGGAGGCTACTTTGTTGATGGTTCATATCCGCAGTGGCTTACATACTTCACTGGAAAAAATGGCAGAGGATGAAGTTCAGCAACCCCACGACAGCAAGGCTCTTCCAATGGTAGAGCAACACATGCTGAGGCCCATGACCACAGTGTTGTGGTCAAGGCAATTCAGTCACTTCAGGATACGCAGAGGGAGATCCTGACAGCTTTACAAACTCTCACCGAAGCTATTATAGCCATGGCGTCCAGACCAGCTCCAGCACAGGCACCTCCGCTTGTAGCAGTCCCAAACCCAGTGTCTAATCTATTCCCTGAGAATCAAGCTCCGATCTAGTTGCCTCCGACAGTACCTCAGGCAAATGGTACGGCTGCTGGTTTAGCTACCCAAAAGCTTGATAATCTTATATAAATATATATATATATCGTATAATCCAAGCTCCGATCTAGTTGCCTCTGACAGTAACTCAGGCAAATGGTACGGCTGCTGGTTTAGCTACCCAAAAGCTTGATAATCTTATATAAATATATATATATATATCGTATAATCTTTGAGGTGTTAGGAGGTTGATAATCTTTCATATATATATATATATATATTTCATTACCTAAATCCTAATAAAGTTATATATACATATACATATATGTTCATATATGTAGAAACTGTGTATTCCCATCTCGATGGGGTAGTAATGGTGAAATGCAAGAAGTGTAGTTATAGTGGAGGATGAGGGAAGTAAGCAGAACCAGCCCTAGGCTAAGGTCATTAAGGCCTGTGCCTTATGCCCCAAAATAGGGTCCCAAATTTAGTACTATCTTTTAGTATATTACAAATTCAAATAGGTTTAATTTATTTTTGTTGCTTTAGGACAAGTCTAAAAGGGTCAAAAAAATTCGGTTGAGCCCATATGAAAAAAAAAATTATTTATAAATGTGGTTTGAACCAATTGAAATTAAAACATATACAAACAAATGTTGTTTTGGCCCAATTTTTAACATTTTTGAGTATTTCTGATGATTTCTTTCTATTTTAATATATGAAAGTAAATTTTAGTTTAGAATTTTAATGATTATAGCCTATTTTGAAAAGTGGATTAAAATTCATCTCTCACAAAAAAAGAAGAAGTCAAAAGGCCAAAAAAAAAAAAAAAAAAAAAGCTAGCTTTTAACAATCTTTCCAAAACACCGTACAAGTAAACTTAAATAAAAAACTTGTTGATACTTAACATTTTATGTATAAATTTTTTATTAAAAAATATATGTATTAGGGCCTTAGGCCTCATAAATCTCAAGGGCAGACTTGGAAGGAAGATGGAAGGAGGGCATGGTGGTTGTCGGGTGCCTTCCTTAAGAGAGAAAAAATAAATAAATACAATAGAAGAAATGAAATAAAGTGATGGTAAAATTTGTATTTAAAAAAATCTAACAGCTAGCATAATAACTTCAGTTAGGCCAACTAAAAGTCAACAAAAAGAAAGGGTAATTTGTAATGTGATAAATCACAAGGAAGGGAATGTGATTTCTTGAACATGAAGGGTATTTGTATTAAATTAAACCTCAAGGGGTATGAGTGTAATTTAATTAAAATTTTTAGGTTGTGTTTAGATTTTATATTTTTAAAAAAAATATAATGAGAAAAAATAAATAAAGTAAAATTACTTTTTTAATAATTTTTTTATTTCACTTTTTCTCCAAAATAAATCTTTATAGAAATTCATGATCTAAAATATCTATATTTATTGTGTAAATTACACTTTGGAACTTTGGAAGAATGAGGCTAGAGTTTGGCTTTTAAAATTTTTTTTTTTTTTTTTTTTTTTTCACTTTGACGCTTCATATTTCAAGGTTTTTATTTTTTAGAAAATATACTTATAAATCCTATTTTGAGGAATGATAATTCATTTAATTCTAAGAATTTTCTTATAAACCTATTAGTCTTATTGATTTTGGAAAGGTAAATTTAATATATTACTCAAAAATTAGATTTACAATTATACTCTTATTTCTATTATGTTTCCTTCTTCTTCTTTTTTTTCTTTTCTTTTATGTTAGATAGAAAGGTACAGTACACAATTTATGAGAATCAAATTTGAAATGAATTTTTGTATGAGAATTTTTTTTATATGAAAAACATTCTAAAAGGAGTACAAAAATGACTTGAAATATGAAAATTTTCAAACATTTCAAAAGGGTGTGGGATTCTTCAAATATTTCAAAATGAGTACAAAAACTCTTTAGTAAGCTTTAAACAAATGTATAATTTCAAATTGTAACACTCTAATTTAGCACTCAAACGTAACACTCCAAAAAAAAAATTTAATGTACTTTTCTTAAACATAACACTCTAAAAAAATTCTTTAGGGTAATATTCTAATGTAACACATAAAAAAACTCTTTAGTATATACTTTTTCCAAATATAACACTATAATATAACACTTCAAAAAAAAAATTTAGTGTAACACTCTAATGAAACACACACAAAAAAACTCATTAATGTAATACTCTAATGTAACATACAAAAAAATTCTGTAGTGTAATTTTTCCAAACGTATACTCCAATATAACATTTCAAAAAAACTCCTTAGTGTAACACTCTAATGTAACACACAAGAAAAACTCTTAATATACTTTTCTTAAGCATAACACTACAATGTAACACTACAAAAAAAAGAATGTGGGATTTTCCAAACCATTCCAAAAGAAATACAAAAAATACTTATTAAATTTTGGATAAATTTATATTTTCAAATTATGAGTGTTACGTTTGAAAAAAGTACACTAAGAAGTTTTTTTATATTTTTGTGTGTTATATTGAAGTACGTTACATTAGAGTGTTACGTTTGAGATTATATTAATTAGATAGTTACGTTTGGAAAAAGTATACTAAGAAATTTTTAGTGTGTTTGTGTGTGTTACATTGTAATTTGTTACATTGGAGTGTTACGTTTGTGATTACATTAATTGGAATGTTACATTTGGAAAAAGTACACTGAGGAGTTTTTTTTTTATTTATATATATTACGTTGGAGTGTTACGTTTGGAAAAAGTACACTTTTTTTAGTGTTATGCTTGAAAAAAAATACACTAAGGAGTTTTTATTTTTATTTTTTATATCGGAGTGTTATATTTGAAAAAAGTACATTAAAGAGTTTTAGTTTTTTTTTTTTTTTTTTGGTTACATTGGAGTGTTATGTTTGGGAAAAGTACACTAAGGAGTTTTTTTTAGCGTTACGTTTCTACGTTTGAGAAAAATACACCAAGGAATTTGTTAATGTGTTATATTGGCGTGTTATATTATTGGAGTGTCACATTAGAATATTATGTTTTTATTTGTAATGTGAGGGATTTGTTCCACAAGGAGGAAAATCCAAAACTTCTATACTGCAAATTGTCTAAATGTGTAATTTTACATTTAGAGAAATCCACTTTTATCTCTAAAAATTTAACCCAAACATGTAAATGACTACCATTTTGTGTAATTTTCACTTTAATGAGACTTTTGGGTTTAAAAGAAAAAATGAAGGACTAAACAGTTTACAAGATAACATTTTGGGATTTATTGGTGCTTCCAAAATTAAACCCAAACATGTAAATGACTATTATTTTTAAACAGAAAATTACACATTAAAGTCACATGGCATAAAAATATTTTATTATATATAACTCACTCACTTAACATAAACCCATACTCTAATATAATAGTATATTTTTATGTCATGTGGTAGTTAATGTGATATTTTTCTGTCTAATTTTGAATAGAAATTAGTTTTAAAAGTAAATTGAAAATTTTTTTAAAATAAAGGGTTAAAGTGGGAACAAAATTTAAGGGCCAAAATAAAAGGGTTTAAATTCTTTTAAGTTGGCTATCTCAATTTAAAAGAGTGTTTGAGTTTGGTAAACTCATTTTGGGGTCGACCTTAGTAATCTTAA
Organism: Camellia sinensis; assembly: GCF_004153795.1. Classification (NCBI taxonomy): domain Eukaryota; kingdom Viridiplantae; phylum Streptophyta; class Magnoliopsida; order Ericales; family Theaceae; genus Camellia; species Camellia sinensis. The sequence continues at coordinate 373,763 of NW_021025018.1, forward strand.
CCGTTCATTTTTTTTAATACTCGTTGAGCAGAATATTTTTACAAATAATTAAGACAATTGAATATCGGTTGCTATATGTTTGAATTACATTTGTCTTATAAAAAAATGAATGGTTACTCTTTGAAATTATAATTGTCTTTAATTTTTTTTAAAACAAATGTAATTCAAATATATAGATATCGATATCTTATCATTATAATTTTTTGCTTGAATTTTCTACTGAATGAGTCTTAAAAAATAAATTGTTTGAATCATCTTAGATTAGTTCCAAAATAGGCCCACCAAGGCCAAATGTTCTCTCAAGTTGATGGCCAACTTGAAATAATCCAATTTCACATAAAAAATGATCAAACATAAAAAGGGCAAAGTGTAATTCACTCATATTTATTTGATTTGAACTTCTCTCATTCACATCTTAATATGAGAAAATTTGAGAGACCCGAGGGACTTACCATGGATTTGTTTCAATGATCCATACTGTTCATTTTGTAAAATCCTCAATTTATATAATTATGAAAAAAATTAGGTCGATTCAATAATCGTAATTTTTTTATTTTATTGTATTTGTCTCTAAAAAAACTACTGATCTACTTTTAAAAATATATTTATTTTTTATTTTTTAAGGAAAATATAATAAATAAAAATAAATAATTCAAATCATTCAGATCATCAAAATGAGACTTGGGATGAATTTCAAAAGGGATTGGCTTTTGTCTAGTCCTTAATCGGACTGGACCGTGCTGTTGGGCCCGTGGAGGCCCACCACAGGTCCCGTTTTGATAATCTGAACCGATCAGTGTGTAGAATTCGTCGAGTACTATATGTCTGTAAAAAATCACGTTGATCGAATATCGATAGCTATGTGATCAAAACAGATTTTTCTCAACCGTTAATTTATTCACCGTCTATTTTTTTTTATACAAAACTTATTTGATCACATAGCTATCGATATCCGATTAACGTGATTTTTTACAAACATATAGTACTCGACGAGTTTTACACATTGAACGGTTCAGATTATTGAAACGGGACCTGTGGTGGGTCTCCACGAACCTAACAGTACGGTCCAATCCGATTAAGGACTGGACAGAAGCCATGCCCCATTTCAAAAACCCTTAAATTCTCTGCAATGTGAATTTGAGAGCAGTTCAAACCCCATTTATTTGTAGGAGGTCGGATTGTATTAATGAGACCTAGAAGGTCAGTGTAATTTAGGGCTTAGTTTGGTTGGGATGAAAATAGTAAAACGTGAAAGAAATGGAAAAATTAATATTTATTTGAGTTTGATTAGAATAAAAATGGTGAAAATTATAAGAAAGTTAATTTTCTATATCGATAGCTATGTGATCAAAACAGATTTTTCTTAACCGTTAATTTATTCACCACCTATTTTTTTATACAAAACTTATTTGATCACATAGCTATCGATATCCGATTAACGTGATTTTTTCAAATATATAGTACTCGCCGAATTTTACACATTGAACGGTTCAGATTATCAAAACGAGACTTGTGGTGAGTTCCCACAAGCCCAACAGCACGGTACAGTCCGATTAAGGACTGTCCATGCCATGCCCATTTCAAAAACCCTTAAATTCTCTGCAACGTGAATTTGAGAGCAGTTCAAACCCCATTTATTTGTAGGAGGTCGGATTGGATTTATGAGATCTAGAAGGTCAGTGTAATATAGGGCTTAGTTTGGTTGGGATGAAAATAGTAAAACGTGAAAGAAATGGAAAAATTAATATTTATTTGAGTTTGATTAGAATAAAAATGGTGAAAATTATAAGAAAGTTAAATTTTTTTTTGTATAACTCATAATAATATTGTAACTAAGCTTCTAGTTTCTTACAAAAATATACAACATATATATATATATATATATAAGAAAGTTAAAATATGTTATAAAATTAGTTGTAATTAGAATTTTTATTTTCTTGTAAAACTTTTGTCCATGTGTATTTTGTATTTAGTTCTTTAACTAATTTATGTGATCATAGCATTATTTTGAAGCTATTATTATTATATATTGTGTGAGTGATTTTCTGATCAAACTGCCCGTTTAGTAATCAACTAGAGAGCACCGGCAGAATAGATGGCTTCAGCTAACCTGTAACAGAAAGAGAAGGCTCCGGCGGTGGTTCTTCCACCCGGGGCACTCCGACGATCAAGTCAGTATATCTCTCAAAGATATTCAAGTGCTAAACTTACTACTCAAAGCATAAAATTGCGTACCTTAGACCCACGGGGGCGCCTCTCTTTTATAGTTAACTCGATCCTAGTTCCACTAGAAGCCTGACTTCTATGGACTTCAATTCAGTACTTACTTTGGACTCCTCAAGAGATAAAGATAAACTTCCTAAGAGTTTTATCCTCATCTTGACTAAGTCTTCTTTTCATCCTAGGACTCTTGTCCCTTATCCACTTATCACCTCGGCGTCACGACCAGAACACGTGGAACATCGGCTGACACGTCGGCGTCACCTTGCCACGTGTTGGTACTCAAAAAATATATCTCCACATATATATATATATATATATATTGCCGTTTGACAATTGACTTTTTTAATTGATTTTTTGATTTTTTTAGGTTATGACGAAAAGTTTGTTTAGTTTAATTTTTTTATTTTTATGAGAAAAAAAGTGAAATAATTATATTTTAAATGTGATATTTTATGTTATTAACTTATTTAATCCATTTTACTTTTTATATTTTTTTAGTCAAAAAAATCAATGTCAAACGAAGCCATATCTATTTGCATAAATCAATCACATCGGAGATGCAATTTCCAAAGAATAGCCCTACTTTACCAAAAATCATAGAAAATTAGAAAATAGTAGAAAATTAAAAAGATGAATTGGGTGGGGAAATATTTTTGGGATCAACACTCACAGTCAATCATGTTGGCATGGCCTAATATATATATATATATATATATTTTTGGGGGAAGTTAAAGAGTTTCCAAACATATATGGGGCAAGTTTAAGAGTTGGTTTGGAAAGTGAGTTGATTTTTTAATTTTTTGACTTATTGACTATTTTAATTTAGGTTAAAAAGTTTCGTTTGAGATAAATTTTTTGATTTTTTTAACTTTTTGTGAAAGAAAAAATGAAATAATTATGGATTGAATGTGATATTTTATCTTATTGAACTAAAAATTTATTTTATTTTTTTATGATTAAAATAACTCTAAATCTAACCTAATCCTTTTTCCTAGACGAGTGCTTATTTTTTTAATAGTCTATGTTTTCCACTTTTATATGTTATTTCTCTATTACAAGTAGAAAGTACGATTTTTTCTTTCAAAAAAATGTGAACTGTTCCATAACCTATACCTAAATCAAAGTGAGTGATTGTTTTTGAGCTGCAAAAAATATATATATATATATATATATATATTTAAATAAGACCGACCAGAACATCTATTTAAGAGCTGTCATCTCATATATAGTAGATATTTATATTCAATTAAAAATAATAGATATCTTAAAAATTCAATCAAATTTTTTACATGATGCTGGGTTTCATGCGTGTAAATTTTTATATGAGAATTATATATGATGGACATGGTTTAGGAACCGAAATGCGCGAGACCCCCAGTAAAAGTCACCCCCAGTGTTACGTGGCACTGCGGGATTGGAAGGAAAGAAAAAAAGAAAAAAAAAAAGAAAAAATTGGCCAATGGGGGAAGCCCACGTCACTGGGGGTCGACCCCCAGTGGGGGTGCGTAGCAAGGTTGGTTTAGGAAAGCCTAATCCACAATTGTCTTGGATTATTCAAACAGTACTTGGTTAAAATTTAGTAGATAAAGTCTAACAGCAGGCCTAGTAAGGAACTTGTGCCAGTCTAGGCCCAGTGGTGTTTAGACATGTGTTAGGTAGAGAGTTAGCCACGTGACAGGTAAAAATCCTGCAGAGTTATTAAATGAGGTTGTCATGGCATTAAATATAACAAGATCTCTCACTTTGGAGTATGATGAAACCCGTCATGACTGACGGCAAATAAACTATAATCTTTCAGTCAATAAGACAACTTGAATGAATAAAGAAATGATTAGTAAGAGATATAAAGAAGTTTCTGAAGAGCGTTTAAAAAATAAATAACACACACACTCACTCTCTCTCTCTCTCTCTCACAACTTTTTCTCTAAGGCCTCGTTTGGGAACAGGTTAATTTAGTAACTTTTTGGTTATTTGGCTAAAATATGAGTTAAAAAAACCTAGTATGTTTGGGATGATTTTTTGACTTTTTACGAAAATATGTGCAAAAAGTAAAGAGAAAAGAGAATCTTTAACTTTTTTGTATAGATTGTTGGCTTTTTAATTTTTTTAGTGACTTTTTAACTTTTTGGCTAAAAGTGCCACTTGCCAAACGAGGCCTAAGTTATCATTTCGACCACATTTCCATCTAACTTGATCGTTGGATGATCCAAATGAAGGAGCAATAGCAAAGTCAATAAACTAAATCAAAAGAGGTACTTATTAATTACAATTTTAATTTATTTTTTTTTCATAACCAACAATAAGAAGATAACAACAATTTTTGAATTAATATTAAGTACAAAAACTTAAATAAATTATTACAAAAGTATTTCACATAAAATTGAAAAGAAAGTATTGTGTATAACTAATATATCATGGATAATGTAAAAAAAGCCATATATTTAAGTCGTAAAATAATTTATATAATGGTAAGATAAATCAAATTTTTCCAAAATTAAATTTGAGTAAAAATTTCATATAATAGTGATATCACGTCATTATTGACATATGATATCACCATTAATAGTAAAGCAACATATGAATGGTGAACTCCACATTCAAATATAACTAACACTCTAGTAATTTTTACATATATACAGTGAGATTAATTATATTTACATATTAATAATGATAGATATTACCTTTACATTGAGATTTTTTCACAAAATTTTCATACATAAAATATAATTTATTGTAGTCACTTCATTTTCAATAAAACAATCACTATTGTTTTCATAAATTTAAAAATACCTTTAACATTTTATTCTAAAATTTTATTTTTATACATATATAAAAATATAAAAAATCCAGCGGGCACGTGACCCCCTCCCCGGGTCACCATGTGGCTCCACCATTGGAAAGGAGTCATCCCTACTTCTAAACCTTGTTATTGAACTTGTTGCAGGTGCCAACTAAACTGCATTATCAGTATATAATTTTTAATAAATTTTTTAAAATCTCTAAAATTGCTTATATATGACAATAAATTCTGTAACAAGCCATGAGCTCAACATGGTGTCGCGTAACATCAGAAAATTAGGGGCTATAGGCCTGTTTGGTAGAGCTTATAAGTTACTTATTTCAGTCTTTAGTTTAATTTAAATTATAATATTATGTTTAGTACAGTTTAAATTTACCAGCTTATACCTTAAATCAAGCTATTTTTCAACTTATCTCAAAAGTTGGTTAGGTAATGCTTAAATTTTTTACTTAAGCACGCAGCTGGTGTGGGGGGCTAAAATTATTTAAATGCCCTCGTCAATACCCAAATATTAATATTAATATTAATTAAAAAAATAAAAAATTGTATATTTCTGAAGAAAAAGAAAAAAAATCAATATTAATTGGTATTAATTATTAATAAATTCATATTGTATATTTTTATATTATTAATTAAAAAATCAATATTAATTGGTATTAATTATTAATAAATTAATATTGTATACTTTTGTAATGAATTAATTATTAATTGATACTAATTAATAACAATTGTTGATTGTTAATATTAATTGATACTAATAAAAATTAAATATTGATATTAATTTATACTAATTAATAATTTTAGTATTAATTGGGACTAATTAAGCCATTAATTGATACTAATTAATAATTTTAGTATTAATTGATATTAACTAAGCTATTAATTGATATTAATTAATTTATAATGGAAAATAATTGTGACAATAATACTTCCATTACATTTTTAGCAAATATATCAATTTTTATATTAATTGATACTAATTAATCTTAATTATATTAACTTTTATTAATGAAATATTTTTTTAAAATTAAAACTGAAAAAAATGACAAAATAATCATTTTTACATCATATAAAGGCAGAAAGGACAATTATACAGTAAAAAATTATTTTATAACTTATTAATCAAACACTACTCCGCTGCTTAAATCTATAATCTCACAGTTGCACCAAACAGGTTAACAGCTTATGTTCACAGCTATAAGTCATAATTTGTTAAATTATAATCTATAATCACTTTTCCACAATTCTACCAAATGGGACCTACATTTCCTCGGTTGAATGGGGGTGATGTTCCATTACGTGACACTCATCATAAATCATGTTTTAATTATTTAATTAATTATTTTATAAAAAAATTTGAGTATGTTATTTCTTAAAAAAATTATATTGATCAGATGATTATAATTTTATCATTTTATCGTATTTATTTTTTTTAAAATGATTTATTTTTAAAAACTCACTTATTATTTATTTTTTTAAAATAAATGTGATAAAATAAAGAAATTAAAATTATCAGACCAACTTAAAATATATTTTTATGAATGATATACATAATAAATTTTATAAAATAAATAATTTAAATTATTAAAACTGCCTACAATTAACTTCTAGAGACCGAGCACATTAGGGCTATTTGTTTCAAGTTCCATAAGCTAATTATAACTTATTTTGATTTGGGGGTTGTTTGAAATGTCTTAAATAAGTATACTTTTTGAATTTTTAGACTAAAAAATTGAAGAAAAAAAATGGTTGTTTGGGTTAACCTTTTAATTTTTTATGAAAAAAATGTGTATTAAAAAATTATATAAATTAATGTGTAGGAGAAGTTAGGGAGAGTAGGCAGTACAGCCTGTACCGTCTGGATAGAGTGATTTTATATAAAAAATGGTTGCCTTCTTTTTGGGCATTGCATTGAACGGTGCTGTTAGGAACGTGGGGGCCCACCACGGGTCCCGTTTTGTTAATCAGAACCGTTCAATGTGTAGAACTCGTTGAGTACTATATATTTGTAAAAAATCACGTTGATCGGATATCGATAGCTATCTAATCAGATTAATTTTTTTTCAACTGTTAACTATAACACCATCCATATTTTATACAAAACTAATTTGATCATATAGTTAGTGATATCCGATCAACGTGATTTTTACAAATTTATAGTACTTTACGAGTTCTACACATTGAACGGTTCAGATTATCAAAACGGGACACGTGGTGGGACCTTACGGGCCGAACAGCACCGTGTTGTTTGTGCACCCCGCCTGTGCAATTTTTCAAAAAAAAATCAGCAAAAGTCTATGAGACTTCCGACAGAGTTGTAATAATTTTTGTGTAAAATTATTTTTTTTTATGAATAGTGCTAACTTTTTAACCTTTTTCTTAACTTTTTTTACTTTTTAGATTATTTGAGGTATATCAAACCAGTCCTTAGTTTGTATTAAACTATCTAATATAATTTTTACTTATAACTTATTAAGTAGAAATAACTTAAATAAGTTTAAAAAATTAATTATTTAAAAATTAAAAAATATATATTTAAACTTTTTTTATTATCAATTTTCTCGCTAAAAAAAGTTTACTAAAGTAAGGAGTGATTATTAGGTGCTCTTAGAGTATGACTACGTAATCTTTGAATGTGTTATAATTAGTAACGAAAATAAAATTCATAACTCTATATTAAGCAATTAAAAATTATATAATTATATAAACACGTAAAACTGGAGGAACTTTCAATAAGTTTTCACTGAACAGGAGCATTGTCGGGTCATGCTAGAGGCCACTAATTTGGTAGTTTTAAGAGCATTTTTAATAGTATTTGTTATAATATCAATGTTATTGTTATAATTTAGCAATGAATAGTAGTAATTTATCAAATTATAGCAATGGTATTTCAATGGTACACATGTTATTTTGACAAATTTCAACCAACTTTCCCTCTAAAGTTGTAGATATTGTTTGGATTTAAATTTTTTAGTGATTTTTTTAATTTATTTTTTGTTTTTTGTGACTTTTTTTTAACTGTTTGTAAAAAAAATTATATATTTTCATTATACCTGACTAGACAAATATAAAAAATAAAGAAAAAAATTGAAAAATTAAAATAAATAAATAAATATAATTCATCCTACCAAAAAAAACAAACCATTACAAAAAATATATATATATACATAATTACAAAATTTTGCAGTCTAAAAATTTTGGAGCCAAATTCTATTTATTTGGATGATGTGGCAAGTTTGTCAATTGTCAAACTTCTTGCCAAATTTGATAGATGAAATGATATTTGCCAAATTTGGCAAGAGTTATAGCAATCTATTGGAGCAATATTTTTTAGAATTCTTGCCAAATTTTGGCAATGACAACTCAAATAACTTTTCATTAGAGATGCTCTAAACAATAATGATTTATCCCCCTTTTCTCTCACCCCCTTTGACCCCCTCTCTTTCTCATTGGTTACATTTTCTTTTTCTTTTTCTTTTTTTTCCTGCTCCTCCAATCACCACCCGTCACGTGACAAAGGGAGGTGAGGGGGTGACCCCAAAAGGGGATCTCAAGTATTATTCTACTCTAAATCTATCATTAATGAGGCAAAAAAAAAAAAATACTGGGGCAGTGGGTGTGAGACTTACTGCCATGGTCTGTAGCATGACCCTTTTCCCAGAAAGTAATATCCCTGGGGCCGTACACAGTATATATAGTAATAAAACGACAGCCCATAGGATCTGACTTTTATTTTCTTGATTTTTCTTCATAATTCCTCTGGGCCCCAACAGAACTTAATATCACAACCGAACATGCGATGACTTGATCACCTGCAGTTGAACATATAGCTCTTCAAAAATATCAAAATTCCACAATTTTCACCAGCCAGAAGATCCGAAGATACAACTAGATTCGGTTTAAAATTCATTTAGGTGTTCGTTTGGAAAGTGGATTGGTGTTTTTGTTTTTTGATTTTTTTTGACTATTTTAGTTTGGGTTAAAAATTTTGATTTAGGAAGAATTTTTTAGTTTTTTTAGCTTTTTTTATTTTTTTTTGTGAGAGAAAAAAATATAATGATTATGGGTTGGATGTGATATTTTGTTTTTTGTGACTAAAATAGCCTATTTTATCTTTTGTGACTAAAATAGTCAAAAAAGCTTGATTTAACTCTTCCCAAACGGAGTTTTAGACGGAGACTTTTTAAATTAGTGAGATTTGTTAAATAAAAAATTATTAGTTTATTTAAATCATATTATTTTTTTTATAAAAAAATTAAAATGTTAGGTTTTTTTTTTTTCTCAAAACAAGTTGAAAAGGATTATTTTAATCATTTAAATTTTATCAATTTAAAAAAATATATATTTAAATTTTAAAAATGTATAAATGGAACCCTAAACTATTGAGAATATCAATTTACTCTTTAAATTATAAAATTGTATAAATAGACATTCTAAATTATTAGCATGTTTCACTTTAACCTCTTTTATTAGTGGTCCAATTTGTGTATTTTTATAATTTAGGAATTTCATATATACTTTTTTATAGTTTAGGAAGTAAGTAATATTTTTTATTAAATTATAGGATTTATTTGTATGCTTTAATAATTTAGGTGATCCAAATGATATTCCTCAATAATTTAGTGGATTTTCGTTCAAATTATTTAAGTAAAAAATTGACTTTGACTACCTTAAAAAATCTTTAAAGTTGTTATAATGAGTATGGGTTGTTTTAGAAATTAGTTTTTTTTATTTTTTTATTATAAAAAAAATGGATAAAAAATAAAGAGAATAATTTATTTTTTTAATAATAGTTTTGACTTTTTAATTGAAAATCATGACTTTTTAAAATAGGCCTGGTTCACCACAAAGGTCATAAAATTATTTTTAATCATAACTAAATAATAATAATAAGTTATCATTAAATACCACACTAGGTATAATCAAATAAATTTTCTATCATAATCAAAATAGTAAGTATAATAAGTCATAATTAATACCATAATAAGTCATATATAAAGACCACAAATATCATAAATAAGGCATATGATACACCCCAAAGTGGGGTATGTATTATATAATTTCCCGTTTATAAATTACGCTCTATTCTCTTCCATTATTGTTTTGTGACATTTTATTTTTTTAGATTAAAAAAAATGGAGGTTATTGCAATTTACCTTTAAAATACAACACTTTTTTTAATATAAGGTGTTTGAGATTAAGGTTAAGTTTGGCAACTCAAAAATAATTCATATTTTTATCTTTTTATCTTTTTTCTATCACATCACCTCTTTACTTTTATGCACATCTTTTTATAAAAAGACAAAAAATACACTTATTTAAATCATCCCAAACAACTCCTAACTTTTCAAAACATCCAAGTGCAGATCAGGGCTGAAAAAAAAACCAGTACACTTTCCAACAAAACCGTACTGACGTGCAAATTTTCCAACAAAACCAGCATACACATATTTTTCAACAAAAATTATTTAATACATATTTTTTTATAAAAATTTAAAAAATTATTTTAAACAATTATCTTTTTTTTCATTTTTATTTAAAAAATACACTTATATAATTCACCTCAAACAACTCCTAAATAATAATATATATAAAATATAGAGAACGCTCTCAACAAATCATATTCTCCCGTCTCCTCTACAAATCATATTATATAAATGATGAGTTTATATAGGAGCTGCATAATCAATAGAATTAATCACCATAAATAATGAAATGGTTATATATTTAAACCATATAATGAATTGTATTATGTAGAATATTAATATATAGTAAAACTAGTAATTGAATATATTAGATAATTTATTTTTGTTAAAATATCCCAACACAAATACCCTCACAATAACAATAACTAACATCTGAACGAATTTTCTTTCTGAATTATTTTGATATCATAAAAGTCAATAATTTATAACCTAGATCTCTATTTTTTTTTTTTGTAAGAGTTGTGTTTTTTTTAATCTTCCTATCATACCATCTATTATAAATATGGAATTTTGAAGAAGAAAAGAAATGTCAAAATTTCACTACCCATAACAAGTAGTGAAATTTCTAATTCAGTGTTAAAATTTCAAATCCATAACCCATTGCCCCCCAACCAAAAAAAAAAAAGTAGTTGGAGCTTAAAAAATTATATTTTTTAACAAAATTTCGGTAGCGTTTGGTAGAGTTTTAGAATTATGATTTGAGAATAGAGTTGTATTTTGAGTTTGTGAGTTTTGAAATTATGATATAAGTATGGAAAATTTGTTTGGTTATGAGTTTTGAAAAGAGTTTTGAATTGAATTTAGAATTTTTGATAAAACATATAATATTTGATTCAAAAACTTACAACTCATAACGAAATACACAATCTAAAATTCTATTCAAAGCTCATAAAAAATTTACTTAAAAAATTTTGAAAAATATTTTTTTATTTAAAATATAAAAAATAACATGTGCCAATTGCCCAAAAAAAAAAGTACTGTTCCAGTCAACTGACCGAACGACCGGGGTAGGCCAAATTTCAAAATTCAAAACCTCGCTTGGAATGAGTTTTCAAAAGTGGGTGTGGAATTAATTTTTAAAAGCTGTATCCAAACACCACACTCAGATATAGATGTGGAGTCTTGATTAGAACTCCACACCAAACACAACCTTCATATTTTTCCCTGTTACTAGTTAGAGAAATTCACGATTTTCATTCAGTGACATTTCATTGACCGAAGATATTGTAGTGAAATTTCCAATTAAGAGTTAAAAATTGCAATATTGAGGGTCAATTTCAAACATTGCAGACTTAATTTTTAGTTAGAGACTTAAAATTCAAATATTTCGTGAAATTTCACTACCTAAACTCAATGAAATTTTACTACCTGTAGTTAAGACGATGAAATTTCATTTCTTTCTAATAATGCAAAATGCCTTTTTTTGATACCGTTTGTGTTGTTGCCAACACCCCCAATGTAAATTGTTTCTTAAAAAAAAAAGATTAAATTAAAAGGATTATTCATTTGATCTATCTATACATTTTTCTTTTTCTGTTCTTTATTGCATAATTAGTCTTGTAAGCTTCCTTTTTTTTCCCTTCTAATAACAAACAATGTGTTGATACAAGCTCTACAACAAAAAAAAAAAAAAAAACTTCAAATGGTTGGTCAATTGATTTAAATGAATTGGTGAAAAGATAATGGCATCGATTCAAGACAACCTTTCCGATCTATTCTATTTTATGAGTTTATGGAATCGTTTGATCTAAGCTCAATTTGGGAAGAAAGTTATAAGTGGCGTTTTGACTTTTTGCCAAAACGTAAAAAGTGACTTTTTTTTGCCATAAATTGATTTGGGATGTTGGTTATAAGTCAAAAGAAAAATTACGAAATTACCCTCCATAGATGGAAAATGAAAGGGTAAAAATGTGTAATTTTTCAATTGACTAGGGATACTTTGGTCATTTCATTATGATTTGACATTATAAACAAATATTAATGAAAAAAGTTAAAAGTCACTTTTTACCAACTTCCCAAATCATTTGTTTAAAAAAATCAAAAACTTAATTAAAAGTTAAAAAATTACTTTTTACCAACTTCCCAAAAGCTTAGAGGAGTTTCCACTTTTAAAATATTAGGATTTGAAGCCCTTTGAGGTGAAAACCTCAATGCTCAACTTATGATTTTCACGCCGTGTACCTTGTTGTCTTTTCAACTTGACATGAAATTGTGAGTTAAGTCATAATTCAAGTAAGGATTTTTCACAAACTCCATAAAACTCTTGTATTTTGACAAGGAAAATGCTTGGGAGCACTAATTAGTGCTCCCACTAATTAGGTGGTACTGGCTCCCGTCATTAATGATGTGATGTTTTGGCTTTAGAGTTGTGTTTTTTTTTTTTTTTTACTTTTTTAATGCATTAGTGCTATTAGTGGTAATATTTTTAGTGGGATGAATCATTTTTGTTTATGCAAATAGTTGTTAAAATTACAATTTGGGCCCTCAGGCAAGCTATGTTGAGTGTATTTTATTATTAGACGTAAGTTTTAACATCTCAAAATAAAGTTCATGAGTGTTAATGTATATATGGTATTCTTAAATATATTAAGTATTGATTTCTTAATATATTTGGAAATAGTCATAGTTAGGTTTCTTGTAGAATACTATTTTTCATAGTTAGATTTCTAGAATGATACTCTTTCTTAACAGGCCTACTATTGTATAATACAATACATATTATTTTCTCTCTCTTTATTATTCTAACATGGTATTAGAGTTATAAGTTAAGTTCTTGGTGTTCTTCGCCTTACCGGTGAGCGTCCGTTGGATCTCAACCTATTCCGCTGTCATATTTTCCTTTTAGTATCGCTTCGTGGTGATCTCTTCTTTTATCCGCTAGTTTATTCCTATCCCAAATATCTCTATCATTTTTTATTTTTATTTTTTTTTACTCGTAATACATTTTTTTTCTCTCCACTCTATTTTTCCCTCTGCTTCAATCTTAAATTAGTTTCTATCGTCAAACCTATTTGAATTTGAGGGGGGTATTATACCTATGTCATGGTGAACATGGTTATCCACCATGCAAACCACCTAGCCGCCTCTTTTGGCACACAATCCAAGCCGCACTCTCTAGCGCACAACCTAAGACGCCTATTTTTTGCTCACAATTCAAGCCGCTTCCTTTGGCGCACCACCAAACTCGCCCCCGGGCACACCATCCAAACTGCCTCCTAGTGCACTCAATCATCTGTTGTTATCATCGTTCAGCACCACGTCATAAGTTATGTGTGTGCCACGTTTACTGGTTTAACATCTAGTTTTCTATATCGGTCCGACATGACCCCTTTAAATTGTCTCAACAATGATTTCGGTTAGCTCTTATATCGGTCCGACATGACCCCTTTAAATTGTCCCGACATTGATTCCAGTTAGCTCCTACAATGGTCTAGCATGACCTTAAACTGTCCCAGCATTAATTTCAGCCAGTTCCTACAACGATTTGACACGACCATAAACTGTCTCTCGGTATTAGTTTTGGCATCTAATCTATTTCAAGCGGCCTTGCGCTTCCGTTTGGATTTTGCAATCTATTTATCTTTTATTTTATTTAGTTTTATTTCATGTTTTAGTTTCTCTTTCCAAACTCAAGATGCTTATCCTCCTTGGATTTGAGGGGTGGATATTAATGTATATGTGGTATTCTTAGATATATTAGGTATTGATTTCCTAATATATTTGGGAATAGCCATAGTTAGTTTCTTGTAGGATACTATTTCTCATAATTAGATTTCTAGAAGGATGCTCTTTCTCTATCTATATATATAGGTCTTCTATTGTATAATACAATACATTCAATACAATACATATTATTTCTTCTCTCTCTACTATTCTAATAATAAAAATGCTAAAATGTTTGAAAATGTGTGTTTTCAAATTTCTTTTCACTTTTATTTCTTTTCACTTTTATTGATGAATGTAAGATGACATCCAACATTTACATAGAATGGTATCTACCTAAAAAAAGTGGCATTTTTGTTTTTCAAGTTTTCTTGTCAGTATTTTTTTTCAAAAAAAATTTGTGTCAATTTTTTTATTTATTATTTTACAGGTCCAGTGTAGAATGATCTAAAAAAATATAAAAGATTTGGCCATTTTTTTTATCAAATTTGTTTAATTTTTTACTTTTCTTTTCCATTTAGTCGAGTAAAATCTAAAATTGTAAAGCTTTCGCTTTTTTTTTTTTTAATTCACTAAAAATGAAAAAAACAAAAACAAAAACAAAAATATCACTAAAAAATTCAATCTCAAACACATTATTCAATTTTAGTCACCATATCATTATTATTCTAAAATGAAAGAGGACCTCAATAGTTTCTCCATTATTTTTCAATGTTTGACCTTTGTTTTTTGGTTTTTATATTTTTTTTATGTACTTCTAGGCTATTATTTGTAAAATAAAAATAAAAAAAAAAGAAAGAAATACTGGATCAAAGCTACAAAAGTCTGTTAGAGAAGAAAACAATTTTATAAAAAAAATTAAGAAAATTGTTTTTTGATTTTAGTAAACTTATTTCAAATTAAGTTCTTTTTTATTTTTTTTCCATTTTCTGACTTTTAAAACTGCTTAAAAATATTAATTTTAACAAATAAATTAAAGGTTTGTTTGGAATGATCTATATAAGTGCACTTTTTGTCTTTTTAGTGCAAAAAAGTAGAAAAAATGTAGGTTTGGAATAATTTTTTGACTTTTTACGAAAATATATGTAATAAAATATTATAGTAAAATCAAAATGACCATTCTACCCATATTGATTTTTTGACTTTTGCGTATTTGAATTCAAAGGGCAAAATAATAATTTTGCCTTCTAAGCTTTCCTCACAAACTTCTCCCAAATAGTATGAATTTTTTTAATTTTTTTAACAATTTTTAAACTTTTTAACTTTTATAGGTTAAAGCTTCTCCCAAATAGTATGAATTTTTTATATTTTTTTAGTAACTTTTTAACTTTTTAACTTTTTAACTTTTATAAATTATCCCAAACATCTATTAAGGCTTGGTTTGGCATAATAAAAAAAGTCAAAAAGTCAAAAAGTTAAAAAGTCATTATCCTATTTAAGTCACATCATCTTATTTAAGTCACATCGCCTCTCTACCACATCACTTCAAACCCAACCTATACCTAACTCATATTTCATAAAAAATCAAAAAATACACTTATAGATATGGCAAACAATTCAACAATGTAAACACCCGCTGAACACCCACTGAACGGTCTAACAAACTTTGTAATGTCAAATTATTTTATTTGGTAATTTTCATTTTGTACCTTAAAAGGTTGCAATTTTCTTATGGAGATGGCTTCTCTCCAGTCTACTGTGAATTGGAGCATACTATTGAGCCCGTGGAACTCATCACAGGTTTCATTTTGATAATATGAACTGTTTAATGTGTAGAATTCGCCGAGTACTTTATGCCTGCTAAAAATCACGTTGATCGGATATCGATATCGTCTTGTTCAGAACACATTTTTGCTAATGATAAATATGATTTTAAAAATAAATTGTTAACATAAATGTGTTTCGATAAAAGGGCTACCGATATTCGATCAACGTAATTTTTTGTAAGTATAAAATATTTGACAAGTTCTGCACATTGAACGGTTCTGATAAATAACTAAAAAAACAATTTAAAATATTTTATTGATATTATTTTTATCAAATTAGTTTCCAATTTTTCAAAAAAATATTGAATTTTTTTTCTCCCAAAAACAAACCAAACATGTACTTTTTTTTTTTTGTCTTCAGTCATTTATTATTACTTTTCTGGGGTCAAATTTGTTTTTAATTTTTTTTTTTTTATCTTTCTAGTCTGTTTAGTGTGGACGAATTTAAAAAGTAAAAAAATTAAAATTAAAAATTTTTACTCTAAGACAAAAAAATAAAATAAAAAAAGAGCTAAAAATAACCATATATATTTTGTGCTTAGTGGACAATTTTCAAAATTTTTAAATGCAGTTTTTTTTTTTAACTTTTCTGGTTAGTTTAGTCAAGTAGATTTTAAAAGTCAATTTAATTTTTTTTAAAAATGACTAGAAAAAAATAAATAACTAAAAAAATCAATCTCAAACAGCCTGATAAAATAATAAGGTAGCAAGTGTTTTAATTTTGGTAAATTACTAAGGGTTAATTTTGACAAAATACTTGAAATTACTCTTAAAAAATGATGATAAAGTTACTTTAGATTTTACACTAGTTGTCAATAATCAATGTTTAGTCTGTTTTTAGATTTTATATTTAAAAACAAGAATATAATGAGAAAAAATTAATAAAGTAGAGTTACTTTTTTTAATATTTTTTTTTATTTCACTTTTTCTTCTAAATAAACCTTTACAAAAATTCATTGCTATTAGCACCCAATTAATTAATTTGGATCCCCATTCTTTAGCTTCGTTATTTATTTTTATTTATTTTTATTAAAATAATAATCTCAAATGAAATTACTAAAAATGACATCAATAATTTTGGAACACTTTATCTCACAATTAAGTCCACACATCCATTACATCATGAGTTGGGGTTTACGAGAGCACTCATCTCCATCACCATCCATCTATGTTCCCCAAATCCCATCTTCAAAATCTTCCCACCCTTAAAAACTTGAAAACCCTTTGATGGCAATATTCTAGCGGTAGCAGTGGTAACCATTTGATCACCTAGACTTTTCCAACAATTACAATGAGTGAAAGTTTTTCTGGGAATCACAACTCCATGAGACGAAATGAGTACAATAATAAAAGCTCAGAGATATTTCATAGTTTTGATGGTATTTTTAGATCAGAGTAGATTGGCTTTGTAAGGATAAGGATGTGTTTGGTTTGTGTTTTGACATAAATTTTTTAATTTTTTTTTGAGAGAGTTTAGAAATTTTTTTGGTTTGTTTGATTTTTGAAAATAGTTTTGGAATTTGAGAATTTTGAATAATTTTATATTTTGTTGTACTTGAGTAGATGCGTGCGAGAGAGAAAAAAGTGATTGGGGAGAAGAGAGGAGAGAGAAAAAGTGATTGATTGATGTGTAGGAAAGAGAAAGTGATTTTATGATTTTTTTTTCCAAAAATTTGAACCAAACAAATTTTTTTAAAAACATCTCAAAATTTGTTTCTGAGATACAAACCAAACAAGCCCTAAGTTTCTTGAAAAAAAAAATTTAAAAAAAAATCGTCATTTTTTTTGGGACTAAACTCCCGAACATATGATCGAAATTCGAGAACACAGGCCTGAACGTTATTCATTCGTTCGGGAACAGATAACCAAACATTTTCTTATTTGTTTGGGAACATATAATCAAAACTCGTGGAGATTGTGGAGCCCACAAAAGGAAAATTTTGAATCAACAACAAAAATCGTACATTTATTTTCTCAGTTCATGAATAAATATGTGGAGATGAAATAACAACCACCTTCATGGGTTTTGTTAGGATTTTTGGGAGAGAGGCTTTTTGGGATATGGAGGTGTGCATTCAATTGAATGTGTGGAATGCATGAGGATAAATTTGTTATTATTTCGGGAGAGAAAAGAAATTTTAAGAATTTTAAAATTTACAAGTGGGGGTCTAAAGAAATGGGGAGTCTAAAATAATTGATAGGTGTTAATAGCAGTACTCTTTAAAATATCTATATCTATTGTGTAAATTACACTTTACCCTTTTTATATTTGATTATTTTCTAACTCTAACTTTTGTAATCTTTTTTCCTACTTTAACGTTTCATATTTCAAGTTTTTTTTATTTTTTTAATTTTTAAAAATTTATTTCAAGAGCTAACTTATATCTAAAATTTTGACAAGTTCTGCACATTGAACGGTTCTGATAAATAACTAAAAAAACAATTTAAAATATTTTATTGATATTATTTTTATCAAATAAGTTTCCAATTTTTCAAAAAAATATTGAATTTTTTTCTCTCAAAAACAAACCAAACATATACTTTTTTTTTGTCTTTAGTCATTTATTATTACTTTTTCTGGGGTCAAATTTTTTTTTATTTTTTTTTTTATCTTTCTAGTCTGTTTAGTGTGGACGAATTTAAAAAGTTAAAAAATTAAAATTAAAAATTTTTACTCTAAGATAAAAAAATAAAATAAAAAAAGAGCTAAAAATAACCACATATATATTTTGTGCTTAGTGGACAATTTTCAATATTTTTAAATGCAGCTTTTTTTTTAAACTTTTCTGGTTAGTTTAATCAAGTAGATTTTAAAAGTCAATTTAATTTTTTTTAAAAATTACTAGAAACAAAATAAATAACTGAAAAAAAAATCAATCTCAAACAGCCTGATAAAATAATAAGGTAGCAAGTGTTTTAATTTTGGTAAATTACTAAGGGTTAATTTTGACAAAATACTTGAAATTACTCTTAAAAAATGATGATAAAGTTACTTTAGATTTTACACTAGTTGTCAATAATCAATGTTTAGTCTGTTTTTAGATTTTATATTTAAAAACAAGAATATAATGAGAAAAAATTAATAAAGTAGAGTTACTTTTTTTAATATTTTTTTTATTTCACTTTTTCTTCTAAATAAACCTTTACAAAAATTCATTGCTATTAGCACCCAATTAATTAATTTGGACCCCATTCTTTAGCTTTTTTATTTATTTTTATTTTTTTATTACAATAATAATCTCAAATGAAATTACTAAAAATGACATCAATAATTTTGGAACACTTATCTCACAATTAAGTCCACACATCCATTACATCATGAGTTGGGGTTTACGAGAGCACCCATCTCCATCACCATCCATTTATGTTCTCCAAATCCCATCTTCAAAATCTTCCCACCCTTAAAAACTTGAAAACTCTTTGATGGCAATATTCTATCGATAGTAGTGGCAGCCATTTGATTACCTAGACTTTTTCAACAATTACAATGAGTGGAAGTTTTTCTAGGAATCACAACTCCATGAGACGAAATGAGTACAACAATAAAAGCTCAGAGATATTTCATAGTTTTGATGGTATTTTAAGATCAGAGGAGATTGGCTTTGTAAGGATAAGGATGTGTTTGGTTTGTGTTTTGACATAAATTTTTTAATTTTTTTTTTAGAGAGTTTAGAAATTTTTTTGGTTTGTTTGATTTTTTAAAATAGTTTTGGAATTTGAGAATTTTGAATGATTTTGGTAGCGTTTGGTAGAGTTTTGTAAATGTGATTTGAGAATATGAGTTGTATTTTGAGTTTGTGTGTTGTGGAATTATGATTTGAGTATAGAAAATTTGTTTGGTAAAGAGTTTTGAAAATAGTTTTGGAAAAGAGGTTTGATTTGAGTGGGGAATTATTGATGTGACATTTGATATGTGATACAAAAATTTACAACTCATAACTAAACATACAACTCAAAATTATTTTAAAGCACATAAAAAAATTTAAAATTTTCAGAAAATATTTGTCCCGATTATGTAAATCAATTGCAAAAAAAAAAAAAAAAAAAAAAATCTGGAAATCAGCCGGACATCCGGGTGGACATCCGGGTGGTCTACCGGGTGGACATCCGGGTGGTCTACCGGGTGGTCTTCCTTTGGACAGAAAACACGCCAGTGTGCACAGAGTTCTCTGCAGAGAGTGTAGAAAATTGATTTGAAAACGTAACCAAACATGATGCTCCAAAACACACATAGAAAATTGATTTGAGAATACAAACAAACAGAGCCTTTATATTTTGTTGTAGTTGAGTAGATGTGTGCGAGAGAGAAAAAAGTGATTGAGAAGGAGAGAGGAGAGAGAAAAAGTGATTGATTGATGTGTAGGAAAGAAAAAGTGATTTTGGGATTTTTTTTTCAAAAATTTGAACCAAACAAATTTTTTTTAAAAAATCTCAAAAATTGTTTATGAGATACAAACCAAACAAGCCCTAAGTTTCTTTAAAAAAAAAATAAAAAAAATCGTCATTTTTTTCGGGACTAAACTCTCAAACATATGATCAAAATTCGAGAACACAGGCCTGAACATTATTCATTCGTTCGGGAACAGATAACCAAACATTTTCTTATTTGTTTGGGAACATATAATCAAAACTCGTGGAGATTGTGGAACCCACAAAAGGAAAATTTTGAATCAACAACAAAAACCCTACATTTATTTTCTCAGTTCATGAATAAATATGTGGGGATGAAATAATAACCACCTTCATGGGTTTTGTTCGGATTTTTTGGAGAGAGGCTTTTTGGGATATGGAGGTGTGCATTCAATTGAATGTGTGGAATGCATGAGGATAAATTTGTTATTATTTCGGGAGAGAAAAGAAATTTTAAGAATTTTAAAATTTACAAGTGGGGGTCTGAAGAAATGGGGAGTCTAAAATAATTGATAAGTGTTAATAGCAGTACTCTTTAAAATATCTATATCTATTGTGTAAATTACACTTTACCCTTTTATATTTGATTATTTTCTAACTCTAATTTTTGTAATTTTTTTTCCTACTTTAACGTTTCATATTTCAAGTTTTTTTTTTTTTTTAATTTTTAAAAATTTATTTCAAAAGCTAACTTATATCTAAAATTAAACTGAAAATGACGCATTAAAGTCATATGGTATAAAAATATTTTATTATATATAACTCTCACAGTAGACATAAACCTATACTTTAATATAATAGTATATTTTTTTATATCATGTGACAGTTAACGTAATATTTTTAGTCTCATTTTGAATAGAAGTTAGTTTTAGGAGTAAATTGAAATTTTTTTGAAAATGACAGACTAAAGTGGGAAAAAAAATTTTAAAGACTGAAATAAAAGAGTTTAAATTCTCTCAAGTTGACCAGTTTAGCTAAAAAAATAGGCCCGGCTTTGATTTGGTACATTTTGGAGTCAATCTCAGTAACCTAAATCGATCATTTTTTAATACTCGTTGAGTAAAATATTCTTACAAACAATTAAGATGATTGAATATTGATTGCTATATGTTTGAATCACATTTGTATTATAAAAAATGGATGATTACTCTTTAAAATTATAATTACATTAATTTTTTAAAATAAATGTAATTCAAATATATAGATATCAATATCTGATCATTATAATTTTTTTGCATGAATTTTCTATTGAATGAGTTCTAAAAGAAAAATTGTTTGAATCATCAAGAATGGTCCCAAAAATAGGCCCACCAAGCCCAAATATTTTCTCAAGTATATGGCCAACTTGAGATAATCTAATTCCAAATAAAAAAAATGATTAAACATAAAAATGGGGCAATGGTAAATTACACTAACACCCTTGATATTTTTATTTAATATAAATGCACTCACATTTGAAAAATTATATTCCCCTCTTTGAGGTTTGTAATCTCATTACAAATTACTCCTGAATTGCTGATGTCATATCCTAAAATTTCTTAAATGATCATCTTGCCTTTTTTCTTACCATTTTTTCTTCCTATCCTCATAATTACATTCTACAACTTTCTATCATTAAATTCTACCTGAACATATTCTTATTAAATGATTATATACAAACATAAATTTTATATAGAATTTTCAAAAATAATGATATAGTTCAATGGTGACCTTTCACTTTATAACAAAACATCCATAAATATAATTTATATTTATAATAATATCACTATCACAATATTTTTATAATATTTTTTTGTATAAATTTTTATATATAAATATAAATATAATTTTTCATTTTTATTTCCACTATTATATCTAGATTAGACCAATTTAATTTAGATATATTTAAAAATATAAAATATTTACAAAAAATTTTAAAAACAAATCCATTGAATATAAACAAAATAAGATAATGTATTGAATTTTTTTTTGGGTGAATTTTAAAAAAATACAAAATATTATACTTCTGAAGTATATCTAAAAAATAAAAAAATTACTTAACATATTAAAAAAATTTAGTAAAAATAACACGAAAAAAAAACTTAATTTTTTTTTTGTATGAATTAAACCAAAGAAGATAATTATTATTTCTCTTAAAATGACATGAACAAAATATCTATATTGCTTTATTATTTTATATGTATAAAAGCTAAGGAGCAAATATGTCATTTTAATTTGATAGGAGGTAAGTGTAATTTTTTAAATGTGGGGGAGAAATCTGTATTAAATAAAAACCTCAGGAGGTGTTAGTGTAATTTACGCGAAGGGCAAGGTTTAATTTACCCATATTTATTTGAGTTAAACTTCTCTCATTCACATCTCAATATGAGAAAATTTGAGAGACTCGTGAGACTCACCATGGATCCATTTCGATAATCTATACCGTTCATTTTATAAGGTCCTCAATTTATATAATCTTTGAAATTCAATAATAGTAACTTTTTTATTTTATTGTATTTATCTCTAAAAAAATTGATGATTTACTTTCAAAAATACATTTATTTTCTATTTTTAAGACAAATACAATAAATAAAAATAAATAACTCAAATCATTCAGTTTATTAAAAATGAGACTGATGATAAATTTCACAAATCCCTTAAATTCTTTGCGATGTGAATTGAGAGCACTTCCAGTCCTGTTTATTTAAAGGAGGTCGGATTTTATTTATGAGATCGAATTGAGAGCACTTCCAGTCCTATTTATTGATAGGAGGTGGGATTGTATTTACGAGATCTAGAAGGTTAGTGTAATTTAAAGTCGGGCCCTTCCCTAGGCCGCTGGCCAATTTTATACTCCTATCAATGTGAATGTTAACATGTCAATGTGAATATTCACATTGTCAACGGGCCGGGTCGGGCCCTTCCCTAGGCCGCTGGCCAATTTTACACTCCTATTAATGTGAATGTTAACATGTCAATGTGAATATTCACATTGTCAATGGGCCCGGCCCGGCCCGACTCGCGGGCGGGTTTTGGGCCGCCCACGGGCCAATTTTACATTCCTACCAATGTGAATTTTAAAATATGAATGTTCACATCATTAAATTGCTAGTCGTTCAAAAAATATTTATAAGGGTATCAAAATTAAATATAAGGGCATAAGTGTCCAAGAAAATAGTGTAAATCAAGAAAATGGACTTTATGGAATAAAACTATACATACATGGGACTAAATGGGTTAAAAAATTCCTTCATGGACTTCTTGGGTTAAAACACTTCTAAATTGGACTTATCAATAAAAATCCCTAAACTGAAAACGTAAGTGTTTCCAAACGGCACCTTAGTGTTTGTCATCTTAATTTTAATTATTTCAATAACCCGACCTCATGTAGAATGAGTAGAGGGCAGGCATGCTTTTGAATTTTCATCAGATTTATGAAATTTAAATGTGTATTTTTAAAATTTTAAACATTTTTTTTACTTTTTTAGATGTACCTTACTTAGATGTATCTAAAAAGTAAAAAAATTAGTAAAAAAATATTTTTAAAAATTAATAAATACATAAAAATATAAAAAAATATACTGAATTTTTGTATTTTTGATATTTAATGAATTTTTAAAAGATTTTTTTTATAATTTTTTTTATTTTTTAATTATATTTATGTTAGATGTGTCTAAAAAATAAAGAAATTACTGAAAATATTAAAAAAATTTAATAAAAATAAAAAAATATAAAAAATAAGAAAGTAAAATTTTCTGAAAGGGTAATGATTGGTGGCCACAAATTTTGTGGCTCAAATAGATCGAAAATACCAAAACAACGTCATTTTGGGTACAAAACAATTCTAAAAATGTCAAAACGACGTCGTTTTGACATTTTCAAACCATTTAAATTACAGAATTTATGACCATCAAATATTTTTTTTTCTGAAATTTTATTTATTTATTTATTTTTTGAAGAAACTAACCAAGCAAGGTGAATGTTCTTTTCCTTGGAAAAAAAGAAAAGTGGTTTTACGAAAACCGGTTCGGTGTTCAAAAGTTGAATTGAAACCAAAAAGCATCAGGATATTCTCTCTCTCTCTCTCTCTCGCTCTCGCTCTCGCGTGGTCCAAGCTCGTTTATAGTACCTAACCCTCCTTAGGTCGATTCACGCTAACAGTCGTCTCTCTCCCTCTCTCTCTGTCTCTGTCTCTCCAAATCTTTGTTCCATTGTTGTTTCACAGTTTCAATCTGCAAACATGCATGCCAATCACTTGCTTCTCGAAGAGCCTATCAGGATGGCCTCCATTCTCGAGCCATCTAGAGCCGTAAGTTCCATTTTTTTCTTTTTCTCAATTTCAATGTCGATCTATACATCTTTGTGTATGTATATATATATATATATATATGATTGTGTGACTTTGATTTGGAACTTGTACGATGTTTATTGATTTCACAGAATTTCTTCCCCGCAACGACAAAGATCGTTGGGACTTTGGGCCCCAGGTCTCGATCTGTCGAGGTCATCTCTGGTTGCCTTAAAGCTGGAATGTCTGACATCTTTGTGTATGTATATCTATATATATATATGATTGTGACTTTGATTTGGAACTTGTACGATGTTTATTGATTTCACAGAATTTCTTCCCCGCAATGACAAAGATCGTTGGGACTTTGGGCTCCAGGTCTCGATCTGTCGAGGTCATCTCTGGTTGCCTTAAAGCTGGAATGTCTGGTATTATAAATTTTCTCTGTAAATATTTGTATTTATGTGTTACAATTGTTGGATATCTTTGATTTTGTGTGGAACAGGATTTTGATTTTACTTTGAAGTTTGGGGGATTTGAGTAATGATTTGTGAATGTGTGGTTTTCAGTGGCTCGATTCGACTTTTCGTTGGGGGATCCTGAGTATCACCAAGAAACTTTGGAAAACTTGAGGGCTGCTGTGAAGGCCACTAATAAGCTTTGTGCTGTATGTATTTATATATATGGGGTTTTTATTAATTGAAGTTTGTTACATTCTTGATCTACAATCATTTATGCTCAGTTTGTTTGCATGGAAAACATTTTGTACGAAAAACTTTTTCCTATGTTTGTTGGTGGTGGTGGGACGAAGGTGGCGGCTGCCGTGATGGTTGGCGGTGGCCGTAGTGATGTTGGTGTGGGGGTGGCGGTGGTAGTGTGGAGAAACTTTTTTCGCATTTTAAAATTGAAAAATATTTTCATGTTTGTTTTTTATTGACCATGAATATTTTTTTGTTGACTTTCGTATTTATTATACCAAACATCAGAAAATAGTTTTGGAAACAGTTTTTTGCCCAAATAAACGGAGCTTTAATGAGCATTCAGATTCATCTTGCTGGAGGTTTTGTGTTTTGCTTCTATTTTGTTTTTTGTATTTTTGTTTGCTTACTGATTTCACTTGCATCATATTTTTTTGTCAATTTTTATGATGGTTAGTTTTGTGTAGATTCCCATTTGGTTGCAGAGAAAACCGAAGGGAGAAAAAGAAGAGAGGAAACTGATCTTTTTTTTGATTCCTGAAAAGAAAATTGAATC
This sequence comes from Camellia sinensis, assembly GCF_004153795.1. Taxonomy (NCBI): domain Eukaryota; kingdom Viridiplantae; phylum Streptophyta; class Magnoliopsida; order Ericales; family Theaceae; genus Camellia; species Camellia sinensis. Next base: position 399,632 of record NW_021025018.1, read on the forward strand.
GGAATATGCTGTACAATGCTGTTTTTGGTCTTTAGGCATTGGGCAACACAACTTAACTGATGGTTCTTGGCTTCAGTTTTTAGTTGGATTGTTCTAAATGATAATTGTTTCGAATAAAGTTTGTGTAGTTTCGTTTATTTTCAAAAGAAGCAAATGGAACAGCAGTATGCAAAATAAGATTTGAGTTTGAGCATATTTTTTGTTTTTCAGGTTATGCTAGATACAGTGGGTCCTGAGTTGCAGGTTGTCAACACCATTGAGAAAACTATTTCACTTGAGGAGGATGGTAAAGTTGTTCTAACTCCTCATAATGGTCAGGAAGCCTCTCCTGAAGTGTTGCCTATCAACTTTTCTGGACTGGCAAAGGTATCAACATTTGCATCTCCCTGTCATTAATGCTAATAAATTTTCTTGCCTAGATTTTGAAGCGTAATAGATTGATGAAATTACATGAATAAATCAGAAAATGCATGTTGTTGGGTTGTCAAAATGTTTGAAAAAGGTTTATTTTGACTTTTTTTTTTTTTGGTTTCAACTTCTGGTAGTTATTTTCCACTCAATTATGACCTACAAAAAAACACACTAAGAATTAGTATTTCTTGGCTGTTTCGCAAATAGTTTCATCTTGTGCATATGCATGTATGTGTTTGAAGTTTGCAATGCATTAGGATGCTTCTTGAAACTTTCTCATTCAAATATAAATATTCTATTGTTGCCTCATATCTGTTGAGATTCTTACACGTGCATTTTGTTGAAGTTTGGGAGTGCAATTTGGGTTTGTAATCAATAGCTATTTTTTTTTTTTAATACTAACATTAATTTTTTTTGTCTAGTTATAAAAAATATGACTTGTAATTAATACTTTCTGTTGAATGGTAGTTACCTTGATTTAAAAAAATGCAAGTATGGCAGTGAACTTTTATTCTTTTCAGAATATTTGATACCATGCATGTAGGTCTCTTTTTAATATTATGTCAACTTCGTTGGAAGCATGTTTGATTACGAAATAATAATGTAGTACATTCTTGTAGAATTCTTATGATCGTCTCAGTTCAATCTCCATGCTTATCAGCCTTTTGATGTGGTTTTTGCAGGCAGTGAAGAAGGGAGACACCATCTTTATTGGTCAATATCTGTTCACAGGAAGTGAGACTACTTCTGTTTGGTTGGAGGTAGGAGACAGGCTATCCATATGGCTGACTCATTTCAATAGATTTCTTTATTTGTCTGTTTGTGTTGCATTGCATGTCTTTTTTTGGTGTGTGGGGGAGTTAGGGTGTTGGTCAGATTTTTTGCATTAAATTGACTCTGTTATTTGGCTTAATTAGTAGGAAGTTGAAGTGAATGTAGTTGTAGAAGTAGATAGTTTTGACTGAATTTGCACACAAACATGACTGATAATTAACTTGGTTGAGCAGGTAGATGAAGTGAATGGAGAAGACGTGGTTTGTGTGATAAAGAATACTGCAACTTTGGCTGGCTCATTGTTTACCCTACATGCCTCACAAATTCACATTGATTTGCCTACCCTCTCTGAAAAGGATAAGGAGGTGAGTCCAACTTTTATTGACTATAGTCTAAACATGTGTTTGCATTCTCTGTTTCATGCAGAGGAAATGGCTGAAATGCATAAATGAGGAATTTTTTTATAACATTTTGTGTAATTTTTTCCATCTTATGTGGATCTAGTGCATATTGTTGCTCACTGCTTGTCATTAATCAGGAGGCAGCCCTATTAATGTTTTATGCTTCCACTCTAATGCAGTGATTGTAGTGCATGAGTAACCATAAATTCAGAGCGAAGGTTGTGGAGCCCTATAGCATGTGTTAATCGATATTTATGTGCTTAGTCATAGAAAATCTTAAAAGAAAATGGGTTAGGTTCATTCGATGTTACTGTTGATAGTGTTGATGCATTTCTGAGCTTCATATGACTCCTGAGCTTTGGTCATTACAGTGACTTGTTTTTAAGAATCTGCATGATTCATTCAAAGTGACCAATTTATGTAATTTGCATAAGAAATTTGCTAAGTTTATGTTTCCCCCAAATACCACTTGCTGCCATGACTATTATCAAGTGCTTTTGGTGATATTTTAATGTTAATTTCAGGTCATTAGTACATGGGGTGTAAAAAACAAGATTGACTTCCTCTCACTGTCATATACTCGGCATGCAGAAGATGTTCGTGAAGTAAGGATTTACTGACTTTATTTTTCCTCCCCCCCCCCTCCCCCCCTATTTCTTTAATTTCCCCAACATTATGTTGTTTGAGTGACTGATGACATGCTTCTTTGTGCTATAACGTAGGCCCGTGAATTCCTAGCCAAGCATGGTGATCTTAGTCAGACCCAAATTTTTGCAAAAATTGAGAATGTAGAGGTGAGTTTAGATATAGTGGTAGCTTGAATGAGCTTGCTTCTTAGATGCAAGTTGGCAGAGATTTTCTGGCAATGTCAAAATTATACAAATCTTCAATTCTTTTTAGGGTTTGACCCACTTTGATGAGATCCTACAAGAGGCAGATGGTATTATCCTTTCTCGTGGAAATCTTGGCATAGATCTCCCACCTGAGAAGGTTAGTTCTTTAATTTGAACAATTTTTTTGATTACTGCACAGCCAATTGAGTGGTAATGTAAGATGACTAGATAGTCTAGATGCTTGTATATAATTGGGCAATTATGAAAGTATGAAATTGGTCCACATAGAACTGAACATTCATCCCATCCAGCAATCAAAGGGTTGAAGGCATGCCTTATGCTTACAACACCTGTATTTGCTGCTTGTGAAAACTTGATATGCATTGTTTGGCTCATTTGTTAATGACTTGAGTACTCTTACTGCAGTTGGGTGTATCGCATGGTATTTGAGTTTTTGTTTTTAGAGCTCTTGAGATTAAGTTGGAGTTTGTTTTCCAATTCTGTTTGGCTGATTGCACTCTGTTCAAAATATCTTCTCCCTCTGACATGGGAGAGGGGTTTCATGGGTGAAGGGTGTGAGAAGCTGATGTTTTTGTTTGGTTCTTTTTTAAAGTGTGATGGTAAGATTAATATGTTACCTTGAGGGGGAAAATGTATTATGCCAATTGCAGTTTCTTCATTATGTTATATCTGAAGAGGAAAATAGCTGGATATTCCTTTGGAAAGACACCATGTCCTTCACCTTGTACATTGTAACTTAGATGGTTGTTGAATCTCGAGATGTTTACTATATCTTATGGAAAATTCAAAAAAAAAAAAAAATTGGTATTCTGTGGGTTAATTAGGTAAAAGAAAATTTTTCCAAGGAGTCTTTTAGTATTTAATTGTTATTTAAGAAATTAAAAGTTAGTCAAAGTCATATCATCATGAAATGTTTATTCTTGTGTATTAATTTAACTAGCTCAAAGACCCATGAAGCGATGGGCAGGGAATCTAGAAAGAAGCCAAGAAAAAGTGGGTCCCACTTGAGTGATGTTTCCAGTTGCAATTGCCTTTCTGTTCTTTTTTAATCTGCCCAATATGTGAGCTCTTCTGGCCCAACTTACATGTAGTGGCATTAGGAGGGCTGAATGTTATTTGTGTGTTGCCATCCCTCCTCCCCCCATTTATATTAAATAGATAGATATGGTAGCATCAAGAGTGCAACTATATCATTGCTTCTAATCATCTTATGAGCAGTATTGGATGTTATTGTCTATTCTATAATATCAAGTCGTGATTGAGAATGTTCCATGTCTTGGATGTTTAATAGTTGGGGACTGTGTTTGTACTTGTTTTTAATTGTCGATGAAGTGTCTATACATGCTGTTATCTAAAACTTGCTGCTGGCCATATGGTCCATACCTTTATGCAATTTGCAGGTGTTCTTATTTCAAAAGGCTGCTGTTTACAAGTGCAACATGGCTGGAAAACCTGCAGTGGTAACTCGTGTTGTAGATAGTATGACTGGCAATCTTAGACCAACTCGTGCAGAAGCTACTGATGTTGCGAATGCTGTACTGGATGGTGAGTTACTTTTTTGAACAAACAAGTTGGTGCTTTATCTGTTCATTGAGATCCTTCTTAACACCATTGGTTTTGCGTATTATATTGTGTAGTATGCAATATAATTGTTGGTTTGGGATTCTTTTTAATCCTTTTTTTTTTCCTTAAAAGTTTGTTTGATATTTTTGATGAGTATGATATGAAAAATTTGGAACCTTAGTTTTCTTTCTTATCTGATCCTTAATGCAGGAAGTGATGCAATTCTTCTTGGTGCTGAGACTTTGCGTGGATTGTACCCTATTGAGACAATATCTATTGTTAAAAAAATTTGTGCTGAGGTAATACATCACAACATTTCTGAATAAAATTCTGTTGCTTGAAGAACTTTGTTGTTAACTGCTAGCCACTGATCTGTGCAACCTGGATTAACAGTTTATTTTGGTCTCTTAATTTGTTCACTGCAAAATTTGTTAAATTGGAAAGCACTTGCCTTTCTGTCTTAGGTGGGCCTGTTGTGTTTATGTTGTTTAATTACCAATTTACTCTTTTTTGTTCTTGATGTGGGTATGGTTTTACCCCTATTCATTCTGTCAGATGCTAATGATTTTAGTTTGGTGAGGCAATTGATGTTTAACCCCCAGACATATTTCTAAGTATTGGGAATTGTTTGTTTGCTTGTTGTAAATTAGATGTGGCGACTATTATGTCTAGTTTCTGAAGCTTTTGCTCAAGAGAGCATTTAATCAATATTGGCAACAATGGGGAACTCCAAGAAGTCTGTTACTTCTTTTTTCTACTTTCCCTTCTCTTAGCATTTGGGAATATATTCGTCAACTGCATGATGAGCATCACAGTTTTCTTTATCTTTGTCCTTTTGTCGTATGACATCAATTTATATGATAAGGTGATGTATATATATATTTTTGTAAAAAAAGTAGTTACAACTTGAAATAATATTACTAAGTGAATGGAATCCTTGTTTTATGTAGTTGCGTTTACTGCTATCAACTTTTTGTTAACAAAACATATCATTCTGATTATTTTGGTTCAGTGTTTTTATGCGTCTTTGTTTTTAATAATTATACTATAAATGCTGTGAACAAAAGATTTCAATAATTCATGCATTATAAGAAGAGAATATAGTGTCTGAATAATTTTTCATTTTGTTCATCATTTTTGGTACAAATCTGATTGCTGTGTTGGCAAATGGTTGAAGTACATATAATTAATGCTCTGACTCTTGAGATTTCACTGAAGTACAACCTAATCCTTGGTGTTTGCTTCAGATTGTTCCATATAATTCTGTTTGGTGCTTACTTGAGTTCATATTGCCTTGCAGGCAGAGAAGGTTTTCAATCAAGACCTGTATTTTAAGAAGACTGTCAAATATGTTGGAGAACCAATGAGCCACTTGGAATCCATTGCTTCTTCTGCGGTACTTTCTTTCAGATGTTCCTGTTGTACTTCATTCTTTTTTTTTTCCCCCCATCTCCCCTGATGATTCTGACTATGCATTAGTTTCTTTTGGATTTAGCTTGCTTAGTGCAAAATGGGGTTTCTCATAGGCTAATACACAGTTATTGTTTAGGTAAGAGCTGCCATTAAGGTGAAGGCATCAGTTATCATTTGCTTCACTTCATCTGGAAGGGCTGCAAGGTATTAGTATATCTATGCATTAGTTTCTATAAATGATTGTATAAATTAGTATATCTGGTTACCATCAAATTATTTGTTAATCTGGTTTTCTTAATCCATATATGCAACTTCTCTATGTTCAATCATGTCCACAAGACTTATTAGATTCCAAATACATGCAGATTAATTGCGAAGTATAGGCCAACAATGCCAGTTCTATCAGTAGTCATTCCTCGTCTCAAAACAAATCAACTAAAGTGGAGTTTTAGTGGTGCATTTGAGGTATATGCTCAGCTCTGATTTAATTATAGCTCATCTTCTGCAGGAATTAGGATCTATTTGTTTCTTGTTTTCTGCATAATTTCTTTTTCTTATTCTTCTTTATATTTCCTCTTCCTTTTCTACCAACTAGTTAACGTTCAAGCTGATGAATCTGTGCTCTTTTCCCATTATTTCCCCCTTTTCTCTAAATGGTTAGGCGAGGCAGTCGCTTATAGTCAGAGGTCTTTTCCCCATGCTTGCCGATCCTCGACATCCTGTAAGTTCTTGTTTTACATATGAATTTGTGGTTTATGCTGCTGCTGGGTGATGGATTCATGCCCACATACAATAGTTGTATGGTGTAATATTTAAGCATATTTTGTGGGCTTTGAAGGATGGAGATGCAGATACAGGATACAAATATGATACGGTACCCTTACGGATACAGCAATACACGACAAAAATAAATAAATGAAGAAATGGATACAGCAATACACGACAAAAAATAAATAAATAAAGAAATGGGTGTGGGCAGGACATGTTGCAAAAAATTATAATAGTTAATATATTCGTGAGAAACGATTTTATAGGAATAAGATACTAGTTTAAGACCCATTTTTTTTTTCCTCCGCCTGTGGATACGTTAATTTCAAAAAATTTGAAAAAGTGGAGTACTACTTTAGTCTTACTATTTTCTTCTTTGGTAAGAAATAAGAAAATATTGAAAAACTATTGTTGTATTTATTCTAACAGTTATATTATAGTACTATGCAAAAATTATTACAATTCTAATTTCATAGTAGTTTGGATATGTGACCTAGTGTGTCCAAAATGTATTTGATATTTCTCAAAATCAAAATCAAAATCAAGTATGCTATATGTTTAGGAAGTGTTATCTGAGAAGTATCAATATTCAATACGGGTACAATACAAATACAACTCTCTTTTAGAAGTATCTGTGCTTCATAGTCTCTGGGTTCTATGCTCCTAGCTGATTTAAGAATGTCAAAATGTAGTGAACCTTTGATGAACAAATAATAAATGTTCCATGTACTTAATTTTACTCGACTAGATTTCAAAAATTTTGTGGTTACCTACTTGACTTTGTAGGCTGAGTCTACAAGTGCGACAAATGAGTCGATTTTGAAGGTTGCACTTGATCATGGGAAGGCCTCAGGAGTCATTAAGTCACATGACCGAGTTGTCATTTGCCAGAAAGTTGGGGATTCATCTGTTATCAAGATTATTGAGCTCGAAGATTAGAACACTTCAGTTTTCCTCATTATGAGCCATTCTTTCCCAAGTTTTGGAATTGGTAATGGGACTTTGCTGCCATCCCTCTTACGAGGTTCAAATCTGGAGGTTTCAGACTCTTCTTATAATTTTCACATAGTATAAATGTACACTGGGCAATTCCTTTTTGTTTAAGTCGTGGAAATTTTGCCTGTGATTCCCTTTTTGGTTCCTGCATCTATGTATGCTTTAGGCTTTATTTTATTTTAATTTTTTGGCGTTGCATCGATGAACATGCTTCTGGTTTAAGCTGTGGGATTTTCATTTTTCTTAGTTACATTTTAAGGGTAGCTTTGATCTGCCCAAGTGTAATTTGGAATTTGCTTAATATTATACCTAAATCTTTCTTATAAAAATTTGTGTTGGTTTGGGATTTTATGTTCGGGTCCGTGATGGCATGAAACTTGGTGGTGTTTGAAAATTGATGAGACTATCGAGGGACTTGAGCCTGATTATTGAAGTTAATATTACTCTGTGGATGGTTTAACGCTCGTATTTTGACAGGTCTCTCCTACTTGCGGAAAGTTCTCTCTTGATATTTTACAGCAGTCACGGCACCTATGGGACTGCATTTTGAAACTTTTGTGCCACTTGTATTTTACTAGATTCTTGACAACAAAGTAAACTCTCTATTTTCTTTAACTTTTGCTAGTACCCTTATGCGAGTATCAAATATTTTGCCCAGCTGGCATGTTTGAAATGAATTCATATTTGATCCGATCCAATTTTGAATCGTGGGCTCTTCTCAAATCTTGTGAAGAACACATGAAAACTTGCTGTAAATTTGTGAGCTTATATCGGGTTGAGCACAAATTGATGACTCAGGTCTTACTTTTACCACATGTTAATTAGTGAATAGAAAAGAATATGGTGTCATTTCATGTGACGTGCTTGTTATATAAAATTAAAATTCCTGGACCATACGACCTGATTTATTGCTTATGAGCATCTATTGGTGATGATACAAGATAAAAGGGTCAACTGATTGGGTGTTTTCAGTGTTTAATTGTTCTATTGGTGATGATGATACAAGATAAAAGGGTCAACTGATTGGGCATTTTCAGTGTTCATTGTTAAGTAGAACGGACACCAGATTTTAGTTGTTCTATTGGTGATGATGATGACACAAGATAAAAGGGTCAACTGATTGGGTGTTTAATTGTTCTATTGGTGATGATGATACAAGATAAAAGGGTCAACTGATTTGGTGTTTTCGGTGTTTAATTGTAAAGTAGGAGGGACATAAGATTTTAATCTCAAGAACAAAGTGTTACCGTAGGGGCGTAGACAGGAATTTCTCCTAGTGGGATCATTTAGAGGGAGAGAGAACAAATGAAGGAATGCATCAATGACAATGCAACAATAGTTGTTAGAGAATGAAGCGTTGATGGAGTAAATGAATGAACAAACACTGAGTTAAAATTAACACCACTAAACAATGAATAGCTTCAAATATATGTGATATTATCTAGATTCACTGGGGTCATTTTGTTAAAATTGACATCACTAAACAATGAATAGCTCCAAACACTGGGGTCATTTTGTTAAAATCCAAAACTATTAAACAAATTTCATATATATTTAAACAAAATTTGACACCACTGAATTCCACATAGCCGCGCCCTTGTGTTACGGTCTATAATTATTCTACTAATATTTAAAAAAATTAAAAATAATAAATCTAGGGAATAGGGGGTGAGGCTAGGTATTAATATCATAACAAAAAAAAAATAAAAAAATAGAAGCCGACCATGTATAATTTAAAAATATTACTGACTAATACTGTATTAAGAGTGTCAAGTATTCATATACAATGAAATTTCTGGCTTATAAATTTACTCAATGGCTGAATGAGAAAGCTTCTATGGTGGAAAGTCACAATAAAACCTATACCACGAATGGCATAATCAATATCTTTAGGGTAAATTATATTAACCTTTTATGAGTTTTGAAAAAAATATAATAATAATTTTAATATAATTATATCGATTTCTTTTACTAAAGAAAAGGAGATAACATGAAAAAGAAATGATAATATCATCTTTTCTTTTTCATCTATATAATTATAATTATTGATGAAAATGTGATTAAGTATTATATGAATTGAAATCTTAGGAGATTCAATAGTAATTTAATAATATCTTAATGAAAAAAAAAACTATAGAAATATGGAAAACACTATGATGCACACACCATTTAAAGAGTATGTACCATATGTACCTTATAACTAAAAAGAAGAATGACATAATTTTAATTTTCTGAATCATAATTTTAAAAAAATGTCATAATTAAACATACATGAGGCATAACGAAATAACTTATGAGTTATAATTAAAGAAGAAAATAATATAACTAGGAGTGTATGGTACACTTTTTTAAACGGGGGTATATTAGAATTTTCCATTATGTATATTACATGTGTAGAAAAATAGGTCAGAAGGGGGCGCGCCCATGGCCTAATGGATAAGGCGTCTGACTTCTAATCAGGCGATTGTGGGTTCGAGTCCCACTGGGCGTGTCATTTTGTCTTGGATTTTTTCAAAATTTTCATTGCATGGGTATGCACAAATTTAGTAGGGGTAATTTACTTATTACAAGTTTATGGAAAGTTGTATTATTTTAATTTTTAATTATTAATATTTATCATTTATTTATAATTATTTGTATACAAAAATAGAGAGAATGAGTTTACCTTTTAAAATAATTTTTTTGATTGATTTTTAAACAACACCTAAGATTCTGGATTTCCAATATTACTAATATTTATTGGAATAAAACGTAAATACACCTCTTGAGATTTGCTTAAAATACAATTTGTTTTCTATGATTCTAGAAATTATATCCTATCTTTTAAAATGTCTAATTTCATAACAAATGATTTTTTTTTATTAACAAATCATCAAATCAATTTTACAGTTTTTTAATAATGTCAGGAATTTATTTTAATTAATAATTTTGATAATTTTATCATTGGATAGAAGAATAGTTAATTTTTTTTTAAAATTTTTAATTAATTCTATTAAATAAAAAATTCTGACAAGAGGACATTTATAATTTTTTAAACTACAAAAAGCAATTCGTATTTTAATCAAATCTTAAAAAGTGTATTTATAATTTATCTTATTTATTAATGTATCAACTGATATAATGATAGTATCGCCAATTTTAATATGTGTACCTTTTTTAAAACTATTGAATTTTGCTTAATCGAAATCCAATTTTCAAGTGAGGATGCTATTAATATTCTTCGTAGCGAACCGTTAAGGATGCTAAGGCCTTGTTTGGCAAGTGGTTTTTTTAGTCAAAAAGTTACCAAAAATATCAAAAAGTCAACAATCTATACTAAAAAGTCAAAAATTCTCTTTTCTCTTTATTTTTTACACATCTTTTTGTAAAAAGCTAAAAAGTCATTCCAAACATACTAGTTTTTTTTAGATTATATTTTAACCAAGTAACTAAAAAATTACTAAATTAGTCTGTTTCCAAACAGAGCCTAAGTGTGAACTTGGTCTTCACGTGGAGGAGCTTATCTCATATTAGAGTAATATTATTAGATTTAACGGTGATTCCATGCGAAGGTATCACTTTCTAATTAGTATTTATTTATTTTTATTAATCTGTAGTAAGGATCACAACATTATTAATGTAATGAGAGACATTTATAATTCATTAAATTTATTTTTGACTTTTTATTGTTTAGTATTACCGTTATATTTAATATTTTTTATCCTACCAGAATACATCCATTTTTCAAAAAAATTAAATTCCTAATTGTATTATCTCCCCACGGAAAAGAAGGCAGAAGTTATTGCCAAAGAAATGCAAAATGTTTGATTCAAGGCAGATTGGAATGATTGTTTCTTAGCTTACTTATGGAATAACCATATTCCCTTCCCTTACAAATGATGAATCCTGAATGGAATTTATTTCCCCTATTTCAAATATTTGAAGACTATCTAATAATTTTTCATACTTAAAATATTTTACCTAATAAATTATTAGGTGTTCTTCTAATGGTGAAGTATTCAAATAGTAATCTTATGAATTATTTGGTAAAGGTCTTATTCTAGTATAAATTATATAAAGAGTCAAGTGCGTGTTATGTGTTGAAGGACATATATAGATTTTCTTCTAATGTTGAAATTATTAAACGTAACACTTTAAAAAAACTTTTTAATGTACTTTTTTCAAACGTAACACTCCAAAAATATAACACTCTAATGTAGTACAGTAAAAAACTCCTTAATTCATCGTTTTCAAAAGTAACAAAATAATTAAAAAAAAACTCAATAGTGTACTTTTTTCAAACATAACACTCTAAGCCTCCGTTTGGGAAGTGGGTTGGCTTTTTGACTTTTTTGGCTATTTTAGCCTGGGCTTAAAAGCTTGGTTTGGGAAGGACTTTTTGACTTTTTGACTTTTTTGAGTTTTTTTGTAAGAGAAGAATGTAATGATTATGGGTTGGATGTGATGTTTTGTTTGTTATGGCTAAAATAGCCTATTTTGTTTTTTGTGGCTAAAATAGCCAAAAAAGCCTGCAAACCCATGCCAAACACAGGCTAATTAATGTAACACACAAAAACCCCTTAATATACTTTTTTCCAAACGTAACACTCCAATGTAACACACTAAAAATTCCTTAGCGTACTTTTTAAAAACGTAATAATCTAACATTTCAAAAAAATTTCATAGTGTATTTTTTTCAAATATAACACTCCAATCAATGTAACATACAAAAATTCCTTAGTATACTTTTCTAAACGTAACACTACAATATAATACCAGAAAACCACAAAATATAGATTTCCATGCGATAACCAACACTTTAGTTACCAATCTCTCTAAAAAGAATCTTCCATATCTTACCTTTCTATTCTTATCCTAAAAACGAATCACAAAATTGAAAAATAAATTACAAAAAAGTATTCACTTAAACTCAAATAATACCAAATCAAATAAACATAACTTTTTTAAAATAAAAAAGACTAACCAATTCATAAGAAAACTAACTCTTCAAACTAAATAGATCAACATTTTTCGTATAAAATTTATAAATAAAATTTTCTTCTTTTAATAGTGCTACATTTAATGGTTTTCATAATGCTATATTTAACGGTTTCAATACGCACAGAATTATTGATACCCACAGAATTATTTATTACACCAACATCGTTTTTAGAGAATGCTTATAAATTTAAAAATCCGTTTCGCCGTTGAGTAACAACATTAATCTTTACCTCGTAAGCGCTGTCAAATTATTAATAATACTTTCTTCAAAAAGCATTAATAAATTCCAAAATTCATTTCGTCGTAGAAAATCGTCTTTCTGACTGGCACAACAATAGGCCTTCGGTTGGGATAGTTTTATTTAGTGAAAATAATGCATAATATGCTAAAATGATCATAATGTAAGCTTTGCCAATGGCCATGGCCTACAAAAAACACCTTGGTTGGAAACCAATTTTGTTAAAGAGTTCATCATTGGATTAAATACTTCAAAACAGCACACTAATAACAACAGATCGAAATCAAACATAAAGGTTCTGTTTTTGCATTTCAAAATTGATTAGAGCATTGCAACTGAAAAAAAAACAAGAACCAAACACTTCCATAAAGATCTCTGCAACTTACCATAAACATAATTTAAGAGAAAATAAAGAAACAACAACCATGTATCTTAATATCTAACGTATCTAAATTCCTAATCTACTATACAATTCATCCAGTTATGGATGATGGGTCACTCCTCTTGTTTGAAGAAATCTGTGGCGGCTGATGAAGATCGATCAACTCGAGCTCTTTCTGGCGAAGAAGAAGTAGCATTCTTTCATTTTCGAGCTTCATTCGCTCGTTCTTGAGCTTGTCTCTCTCCATTTCCCTCTCCTTCTTGCTGCTAAATTTCACCCATTTAAGCCTCTGCTTTTCAATCTCAAACGCTTCGTACTGGAAAGTCACTCGTTGTTCCTCCAATTGTATCAACCGGTTCTTCATCCAGTGTCCCTTCTCCAACAAACTCTTGGATCCATCCTGAACTACACTCGTCAATTCACTACTCAATTGTTGAATCAAAGGCGAGGGAAACGCGAGCATCCCTTTTCTTTGCCTTTTCCTCGAACATTTTTCATCACCACCGTCTTCCTCATCCTCCTCGTGATCTCTCACACCTCCTCCTACAATCTCATCTTCATCCTCATCATCATCGTTCTCATCTTCTTCATCATCTTCATCCTCTTCTTCAGGGCTACCCCCTTTTGCCATTTTTGATCCCTCCGTCTCTGCTCTCCCTGAATTGGGCACTATTGGGGTATTGTCAACCGAATGAAAACACCTCTGGTGGGGTTGAATTTGTTGAGATGGCTCCGCAGCCACCTCTGGCGAATGATGAGGACCCGAAGCCCCACCACTAGTAGCAGCAGCACCACCACCATCAGCAGCAGCAGCACCACCACAACTATTATGATAAGCACACATTTCTCTAAAAAACAAGTGCTTGGAATTGAGTAGTTTCTTCACTTCTTCCTTTCGGGTGATAAATGGTCCATTGTATATAAGCATGTCTGCGCCCCCCATACGCGACAGATGAACACTTTGTAAGAAATTTCTTACACTCAAACACCTCTCTCTCTCTCTATCTATCCTAAGGTGTGTGCTAACTTGACCGTCGGAGGGTTTTTCCGGCCACACACCGCCGGGTAGCTCACCATTATTTGCTCGCAGGTGATCGGACATAAACGGAGCTCGGAAGAAAGGAGTACGGGCTTGCCAGAATATTTGCTCCCCGTACAATTGGCGCCGTCTGTGGGAATCTTGACAGACAAAACCTTGTCTTCCAGGTTCATCTGATCGCCGTCCATGGCGAACAACGACGAGTTTCCGTTGTCTGCCATAGACGGAGCTACCCCGGAGTTCATCCGAAGGAGAGAAGGTCTTCCCGCCATCCATCCAATGGCGGACTTGGGGACGCCCACCGGAGGACAGTCAGTAGACGCGCGGGATAAGCGCGGAAGAAGTCATGGACATTCACGGAGTCCAGATGGTCACCGGCGGAGGAGAGACTCACACGCCAGACGTCAGAGAGATATCTTCATCCTCTTCTTCAGGGCTACCCCTTTTGCCATTTTTGATCCCTCCGTCTCTGCTCTCCCTGAATTGGGCACTATTGGGGTATTGTCAACCGAATGAAAACACCTCTGGTGGGTTGAAATTTGTTGAGATTGGCTCCGCAGCCACCTCTGGCGAATGATGAGGACCCGAAGCCCACCACTAGTAGCAGCAGCACCACCACCATCAGCAGCAGCAGCACCACCACAACTATTATGATAAGCACACATTTCTCTAAAAAACAAGTGCTTGGAATTGAGTAGTTTCTTCACTTCTTCCTTTCTTTTGGGTGATAAATGGTCCATTGTTTCAAGCAAACTCTGATTCTCCACAACCCGGCAAGCCGTTCCTTTCCCCAATATATCATTAACCCTCTTATACCTCTTATTCAAATCATTGAACTTGTCTTCACATTGCTGTGGAGAACACACAAACCCTCTCTCCATCATCGCCCTCCGACACCGATTTCCACTTCCCTTTCTTCTGTAAAACCCCACCCCCCTTCTTCTTCTCATTCCCATCCGAACCGGCTTCATCCCAAATATAAAAACCACCATGATCAACAACTTCACCATACTATCAGTCCATTTCATTCTCTGCCACGGAGACAATTTCTTCTTCCCAATCACACACCAGCACTGTCCTCAGGAGTGAGTCCAGGCTCATCCTCATCACTCAGGGTTAACTGTTGGGGTTTGGGTTTAGGGCAAAAAGGGTAACTTGGCTTCACAGATTGCTGAGTTTGTGGGTGTTGGTGGTGGTCAGCCTCATGGTGACCATAACTAACCAATTGGGGGTGTGGGTGTTTGTTGCAATTGGTGAGGGTTTTGAGGGTTTTGTTGTGGTGGGTGATGGTGAAGTGGACATTTCTAATCCTAACATCCCAGAGCCCATGGTTGAATACATACCACTGGTAAACCATTAGGTTCCATCAAAATCAAAACAAACAAAATTCTTGAACAATACCCAGTTGACAAAAATCTATTCAGAACAAAACCAATAAACAGAAATTGGAAAAAAAAAAAAAAAAACCAAGAACTAAGAGATTAATATTGAATTGTTACATCACCATGTACAGAGGCACCTTCTTCAAAGCCCAGAAAGGTTTAGTGATTGATCAGCTTTTGCAGCATTGGATAGTGTATTTGAAAGGAGAAAGAAGGAGAAAACAGGAAGATGAGAAGGTGGATTTGGTGAGTGGAATTGTAGGGGAAGAGTGATATAGATGAATTAGAGAGAGAGATTGTGATTGTGTATTGTATTGGATATACAGAGAGCGGAGCAGCTGGTTTTTAGAGAGAGAGAGAGAGGTTTTTGGTTTGTGCTACAGACATCAAAAAACTGC